>JACEEZ010019104.1:55000-70000 GCA_016584305.1 Chionoecetes opilio | reverse complement strand
CCCTTCACCGCCATAGCCGCCGTAGCCGCCGTTCCTAGCCGCTACAGCCGCCGCGTCTAGCCGCCACGCCACCCACACGCCTCGCAACCACCACCATGTCAAAGAGAGGACGTGAAGCCTCGTCGGGAGGGAAGTCCTGGATCTCCCTCGGCCTACCCGTCACTGACATGAGCTACGCTGACAACACAGGCGCCAAGAACCTGTACATCATTGCAGTGCAGGGTATCAAGGGGCGTCTGAACCGCCTGGCCGCCGCCACCGTGGTCTACAACAACCAGAGCAACAGCGGTGACCCAAACAGCTACGGAGGCGGAGGATGCAGCGACACCGGCTCAGGAATGGGCACACTCTTAGTTTCCAAGAACCTACAGGAGTTCCTGAAACGTTTTGAAGAGCTGAAGGCCATCAAGAAGTACATGGCGTCAACAAGACCCATGATGCCACCCATCAACAACAAGATGAAAAAGTTCGGTATCCAATAGAGTGTTAAATTAGAAAATCAAGGAAGAATTATTTTGAACATGAACATTGATAATTTATTTTATGAACTTGAAAGGAAAATATCTACTCTGTTTCGGGTAGTTGTATACCCAGGTAGGAGGTTGATTGGGATACCAGTCTCTCATTGAATTTCATTAACGGACTCAGTCTGGTTCGGTGAGTCTTCAAGGTATTTTAATTCAAGTTACAGTCAACCCGACTTGTGGTGTATTCATGTGAAGATTAAGCGAAAAGTGTTAAATGTAGATTACTGAGTCAAGGAGGTGAGTGTGTGTCGGACTAGATGAAACAATTTGGTCTAGGAGATTTCTCATCTCTAGAATTCGGAGTATCTATTTTCACGGGCTCAGCCTGGTTCGGTGAGAGGAGTATTTTAATTCGAGATAGTAGTCCTGCTTCTCAACTTTACAGTCAACCAGCTTGCTGTGTGGCGGATATTTCAGGACTTGTTGGGCTCTTGTCATTTACCATGAGGCTAGCCGGCGTGCGCCTCTGGGATATTCCTAGCAACGAGAATACGGGTACTGAGTCAGGTTTTGACGACCACGTTACTACCCAGGTGGTAGGTTGATTGGGATACTTCCCTCTCATTGGATATTCGTGTAATCTAAACACATTCAGATACCCGTTTCAAAGAATAGAAGAATCTCTAGTAAATTAACAATAAATTCGTCCCATTCAGACACATCCTCTTGACACAGCTTTAGAAAGGAAACGGGAGATCAGTGAGTAGTAAATTTGATATTGAAGAATTTAATTCTCCCGGAGAATAGACGTGTGTAATGCCCGGAAATTCGGAAGAGACAGGGTGGAAATTCCTATCATACAATTCCCGGGTTATGTATCTGTAAGAAGGAAAAAGGTTTCAATAACCATATGTTTGTTCTGGGGCAAGTTGTCGCCTAGGCCTAGCATATGGAGGAACAGGTTATTCTTATTATACTAAGGTCAATCAAATCTTTTCTGTTCTCGTAATATTTATCTTCTTTCTTTCTTTCTCCCACTTCTATCTCCCCCCCCCCACTCCCCCCCCCCATACACTCAGGATACGAGTCCAAATGCGTGGGACATTTATTTCGCGATCGTCGATAACTGGTAGATTCAAAACTCTTCATCCTCCCCTTACCCTCCTGACAGATCAAGGAACACTCTTAGATTCTTAATGTCCTTCAAAATAGACACAATAGTGACAGATCACGTTTATAAATGGGTGGGTTAGTCGAGTTATTCGCTAAATTGAAAGTCGACCAAATTTCTATTCCGACTCCGATACCTCGTCGCTCTGGAAAATACGTTCGTAGGCTGAACAAAAAGGGAGAACACCTCTCCCCGAATATTAGAGTAAATGTATTAAATTCTTCTATATCAAAGTAAAAGAACTGTATTATAGGCAGCCATTTCATATGCATACTTGTTTCATTAGCTAATTAGAGTCATTCGTGGTCTTATACTCCCTTCAGGGGAAGCCTTTCATAAGGATCCGAACATTCCCTTTCTTCCCGCTTCTCCCAAATTTGCCGTGGCATACCACGAGGACGTTAGTCATCTCTCTACTCCCTTCAAGGTAAGACATACAGTAATTCACCTCCATCTTCCCCCTTGTTATAGTGTATCTATCTATATATCTATATATAGGTACAGTTGTTTAGTTTTCATTAACGCATAGGAGGCCTGGCCTATCCTTATAAGTGTTATTAAAGAGTCATCTCTCTACTCCCTTCAAGGCTCCGGCGAGTGTCTGCCGAAAAAGAAGCCAAGCCACATATCACAGTGAACACCACACCAACCCATTACTCTCACATTTTTCTCTCCTATATAGATATTCCATGTATACCTATAGTGCTCAGTTGATACGGACATAGAGCTCCGTAGAGCTTTCCTGCGCCAAAATTAGATTCATACATGTATCTAGGATCTCAAACAAGAGAAATAATAATTCATGGTGAATAAACCAGATGACAAGTATAGCTTCTTGTGTTTTTTGCAGAAACCCCAGGTGATTATTCCCTTGTTATGGAAATACTTCCCCACGTCTCAAAAAGAGTTTCAGCCTTACTCGGTGTAATAATAAGTACCCATCCCGACTACAGTTTCAAGCAAGATATAATTTCCTGTCAAATAGCAAATCCCCTAATATAAACCTTAAGTCCATCCCCATTTCAGTAATCTCCGCATCGAGAAGTGTTCGTACTATAATTAAATAGTGAAGTCATATGACTAATTTCAACTCTCTTGTAGTTTTGCGGTGGGATTTTTTTTTAGTATCGGTCATAAGATACAATAAGTTTTAAAGTTTTTCAAAGCATTAAAAACCCTGGCATCACATATATATATATATATATATATATATAAGAGAGAGAGAGAGAGAGAGAGAGAGAGAGAGAGAGAGGAGAGAGAAGAGAGAGAGAGAGGAGAGAGAGAGAGAGAGAGAGAGAGAGAAGAGAAGAGAGAGAGAGAGAGAGAGAGAGAGAGAGAGAGAGAGAGAGAGAGAGAGAGAGAGAGAGAGAGAGAGAGAGAAACGAGAGAGAGAAGAGAGGAGAGAGAGACGAGAGAGGAATAGTGAGCGAGAGAGAGAGAGAAGACGAGTGATGAGAGAAAGAGAGAGGAGAGAGAGAGAGAGAGATGGAAAGGAGAGAGGAGAACATGATGTTTGTAATATCAGTGCGGAGCCCCTCAAAGCTGGGGGTAAGGCCATGATCCGCGGGTTGCATGCTGTTCTGACTGCCGTGTGGCAATCAGGAACCATTCCTCCTGACTGGAAAAGGGGGCTGGTCGTCCCTATCTGGAAATGGAAAGGGAACCGTCAGGACTGCAACAATTACCGCAGTATTACCCCTCGACAGGTATCGCTTGGGCATGTGTGGCGAGCCCTTGCTCGGAAAACGCGTTTTTTTCCTTTTGCGCCAATAAGTTATTAGCAATAACGTCATAGGCGAGGCGGAGCTCGACCAAGGAAGATAGAGGACAAGGAAGGTGATTCCTGTAGTAAAGTTTCAAAGCAGCTATTGTCACGCCATCTAACCGCGGGATAGTGGTAAAGACAGAGCACGGAAAGTATTAGAGAACGGACGGAATCGATAGGTAACTCAAATACTCATAATATCCCTGCACTTCCTCTATATATTATATATATACTATCCAAAAATGTATATTTCTTTGAAAGTTATAGGCAAAGTTATAGGTTACCTTCAAAGAAATATAAATATTTTGGATAGTATCTTTGACAAGGAAATAAATTATATAAAGCAATATATGGTAGCCAAATTTTATTCAAATTTCTATTACATTTGCAGGTACTTTGAGGTTTACAAATCATGCAGAACATGATGCAATACTTGATTATGTAGCACAAAGCAGACAAGTAAGATCATTACTCTTTTACATGCAGCTACATGACAACAGCAACACCTGCCTATTAGACATTGCAATGCATTGCAGGAGATAACACAAGAAGTTAGTTGCATTATACAAGAGATCACAAAAACATAGAACTAATATCATGCATTAAAGGCAGCAGTAAAAGACACTTAGATGCATAGCACGAGAAAGCACATGAGTTTGTTGCAAAACATGCTGCACCACATGACAGAAAACACATCAAGAGTTTTATGTTAGAAACTTTGACAAATGGTGTGGCAGCGTTATGCTATACATCATACATGTTGAGAACAAAAAGCAGCAAAGCAAAACCTTTTAGCATACATTACAATGAGCAAAACAGGCAACAAAAGGTATGTAAACGACATAATTATAACCAATACAAATATCGCAGATTTATAAGCATTAGAGCTACTGCAAGGAAATTAAGTGGAAACCATTATTGAATAACATCCTGTAACAAACAGCACAAACCTGTTGTTGTCCTGCAGAGCATGAGGAAAAAAGAGGACAGATACCAAATGCCAAAGTATATGAGGTGAACAAAAAACAAACAAATAAAATAAATAAATAAAATGCAAATATATAAAATACAAAATTCAAATATACTATTTACAAACAAGTATATAGGGTAAGCAGCATATGTAGCAGTTAGAATGCATTGCAACAAAGTGGAGGAAACATCATATGCAGGGAGAAATACAAAAGCAACAGCTTAGATACAGTACATGCAGTAGCACAAAGCAGAGGCAGTCTTGCAAGAACACATTATAAAGCAATGACAAAAAATATAACAAACATTTAGATGAAACTCTTGTTGACAGCAGGCAAAGAAACTCTAACAGTTTACCCCGAGGAAAGAGGGAAAACGAAGGATGGAAAAGACTAAAAAGAAACCTCGGTGGACGAGAGATTAACCAGAAAGTTAAATTGAAAATAGAGGGAAGAGATACTGAGAAGGAGGATGAAATAAAATCATTAATAGAAGGGTAAAAGTAATTAGAAAGGACATGGAAGTAGAGGGAATGGAAAACATTATGATCTACAGTGACAAGAGAGAAATGGAGGAAACAGTACCTAATTGAGCTTGGAGAGGTAGAAAAGGTACTGAAAGTTTTGAAGAACGGCAAAGCTGCAGGGACAGATGGACCCATTGGGGAGTTTGTTAAATATGGAGGAGAAATGGTAAAACAGGCAATATATAACATATGTGACACAGTGCTGGAGCAAGGCTGCGTGCCACAGGACTGGAAAAAGAGCAGAGTGACCCTAATACACAAAGGAGGAGGAAAAGATAAGGAGGACATAGCCAATTATAGGCCCATAGCTGTCATGAACGTACTAGCCAAGGTTTTTGGAAGGATTTTAAATGAGAAATTGAAATTGTGGATAGAGGAAAACAAGATGTCAGGAGAGGAGCAAAGTGGGTTCAGGAAAGGCAGAGGTGGAATGGTAAATAATATAGGAGCTAGACAAGGATGTGTTATGTCCCCAACATTATTTAATCTGTATTTAGAGGAACTGACCTTGAGAATCAGAAAGTCCAGTAAAGGAGTAGCAATTGGAGGAGAGAAGTTAGGATGTCTGGCCTATGCTGATGATGTAGTGCTTATGGCAGAAAGTAAGGATGAAATGGAGGAGATTTTACACATAACAAACACGTACGGAAGGGAATGAGACCTGAAGTTTAGTGAAAGGAAATGTAAAGTCATGGAGTTTAACAGTGAAGGTAGGAGTCAGTGGCTGCTTCAGAATAATGTCCTAGAAGTAGTAGATAATAAGTATGTATACCTAGGAATACCTAGTAAACAAGGGAGGGATAGCCGGTGAAAAGCAGAGGAAAGTTAATGAAGGCAAGGCAAGGAGGATGACAGGCATGATTATATATGGTGGTAACAGTCATTAATAAATATGAGGTAGGCAGGAGTTTATGGAAGGGGGTGGCTGTACCCTATTGTCTGTATGGGTCAGAAGTGACTCAATACAGGGAAGGAGACATCATGCACTTGGTAAAGGCTCAGAACATAGTAGGCAGATGGGGACTAGGAGCTTGTAGGAGCACTGCTGTAGAGGTCATAAGGGGAGACATGGGATGGAGCACCTTCAGGGAAAGGATATAATTAAAGGAAAACTGGTGTTCCACAAGAAAATTGAAAGACTTAGTGAAGATAGATGGGCAAAGAAAATATCCCAGGAAAATAGATCAAGTTCCACCTGGAAGAAGGAACTAGAGATGGAAAAGGAGAGAAATGGAACAAGATGGAGATAAGAGATATCAAAAAGAAAATTGAGAAGAATGGGCTAGTTAAATGACAGGAGGGAATGGCCAGGAAATCAACGTTGCAGTAGTAGAGGAGGAAACAGAAGCCCGAGGGGGTGACTTGGCATGTAGGAGACTGAGGGAGGAAGTTACTATATAAAGCAAGAACAGGCACCTTGGAAGTCAACGGAAGGAACAGGGAACTGGAGAACCAGAATTGTAGCTACAGGGTAGGAGAGAAAGAAACTATAGAGCATGTCATTGTGGAATGCAACAAGTATAGGAGTCAGAGGGAAAGGGTTATAGCGTCAATAGTAACAGTCCTAGGCAGAGAGGAGTGGGACAGGAGACTAGAGGAGAAAGACGGGGCCCTGTGTACGGTGTTAGGGCTGTATGGGGACAGAAAGGAAACAGAAAGTATTGTAAACCTCACCAAAGTGTTCCTAACGCAGTGCTGGGAGATAAGGGAGTATAAATTGGGGGGGCGGTAGCGGAGCGGTTAGAGTCTCCGACTGGCGTTCTCGGTGACCCGAGTTCGATCCCCGAAGAAACCCAAAACCTTTCTGCTTCGTCGAGTGGCCTTAGAACACCCACATGCCCTGCCTATCAACTCTACCTTCGACTGCGAGTGCATTGGAGGACACAGGGGGGCGGCATGAGCCTCTAGTCACAGGCGTCACTATAAGAATCCTGCCTGCGCCACCACGAACGAGGGCCAACCATCAGAACCCTCAAGTGAACCTGCAGAGCCTACCATCCGAGCCCTGGGTCACCACTGCCTACAGGCGCTATAGGCACACATGTAAAAAAAAATATATAAAAAAAAAAAAAAAAAAAAAAAAACACAAGAGACAATGAATTAGGATGATAATCACAGGATTGAAAACTGCTGAAAATGTCTTTCCCAGGTGAAATAAACAAGGGTTTTAACAAGTTTTGTTAACGAAGGAGACGAAGTGGAAGAGGACCTATGAAGCGATTCTAAGTGACAAAGGTCACAAGAAGAAGAAGAATCATGAGTCCTCTAAAAAAAATCAAGCACCTCCGGGGCCAGAAAGTTTGCAGCCGTCGCTATCAGCTGGTGTGGTGTTCTCACAACCTCCCTCCCCATTTGCTGTATTCGCATACGCAGCCCGTAGATGGTGTTTTGTAGGAGGCTTCTTATTGGTGTCCCTGAGAATATGGAAAGTGTTACACATTGTTTACATCAGCATAACTTACTAACATAATTTTGTACTATAAATGTATATGGATGATTTGCTGATATGTCTAGTAATTGAGAAGGAATGAGCTGTGGAGTGGTGATGGTGGTGAAGCACAGAACACTGAGATGGTAAATGGTGGACACCTTGAAAAAATGGGTGAGAGTGAGATGACAAGAAGGATATATATGTGTAGAATATATGCTGGGAGTGTGAGAGGATGACCCCCTGATAAATGGGAGGATAGTATTGGAGTAGATAAACGACTGGTAGATATATGAAATTAAATTTTTACAGAATAAATAGAAAAAATAATGCGTATGATTTTATAGTCACTTAAAATCTACAAGATCATGCATTGTTAAGAACAGCAAAATATTCCGAAAATTAGACTTTTTGGGCATTTTGAGGCAATTCGGACATCCTGGTGACCTCATCATGTTTGCTGTACACGCATCTGTAGAAAGGTTTCTGTTGCGTTAAATAGCAAAATGCAAAACATTTTTCATTATGTTCTTCATGAGAAATGAGTGAATTAGCAGTATAGAAGGTAAATATACGATGGTGAATAGGAAGTGGGTCAAAAGATAGAGGCATGTAGAAAGTATAGTGAGGAAAGGTTTTGACAGTTTTATAAGAACAGAATGCAGTCAATAACAACAAACATACAACTGGATTATGCTATTTAGAAGGAATACGATAGTTTACCCTCACACATGCATGTGTGGTGAGGCCTGGTGGCTGCTGGAGGATGCCATGGGGAGAGGCAGCAGATGGCTCACTGGCATACACCTGAAAACCACTCGTTGTGCATAATCTTTCGAGATCTGTCATACGAAATTGTCGAAAAGGTATATATAATCTCAGACTATAATTCATAAGTGATACTAACATCAATGCAAATGTTAACATTATAACTATCAAATACCACCATAATTGCTGTGGCTGTGACTGATGTGGTGGAAGGCTGTATGGATAATATGTGATGGGAGGTGTGGCTGGTGACTGGGGATTAGCACACTCAACATCGTGTACAAACATCTGTCAAAAGAAATATCATAATAATCCTGTACTAATGTAGAACTGATCTGTCTGCCAATGCTAAGCCATATATTAAGAGCATAATAAAACTTGTCAATACACTAATAAGGCTGCGAAGCCATTAATAAAATAAATACACCTTAAATATAGATGGTTGATGATACAATAATGCATAGTCTGTACAAACTACTGTATGATATTATCGGTAGTAATGGTAAGCTGACTCCTGCTGCCATATAATCTGCCCATTTCTATGTTGCGCTACATATTGATCTATGTTCAGGCGCGTGCTACATAAAAGAAAATATCATATTGTGAGTTAGTATTATCAAGTTTGCAATCATATATTAGTTCTAAATATTTAGTGATTTTCTAGTTGGAAGTAATGTGACGATGTGTATACTGCCTCTGTGTTGGTAATATATATATAATTGATTTTCTTATTTGGTACATCTTGATGTTTTCAGGGTGACAAAGACACTCGTCATACTTGGGGTTGTTTATGCGCAACGTTTCGCCAAGGCACTGGCATCATCAGGCTGGGCTGCTGGGAAAATTCTTAGTGGATTTTCCTAGTTGGAAGTACATGTGACGATCTGTGTATACCTGCCCTCCCTGGGCTGCTGGGAAGATTCTTAATTGATTTTCTTATTTGGTACATCTTGATGTTTCAGGGTGACAAAGACACTCGTCATACTTGGGGTTGTTTATGCGCAACGTTTCGCCAAGGCACTTGGCATCATCAGGCTGGGCTGCTGGGAAAATTCTTAGTGGATTTTCCTAGTTGGTAGTACATGTGACGATCTGTGTATACCTGCCCTCCCTGGGCTGCTGGGAAGATTCTTAATTGATTTTCTTATTTGGTACATCTTGATGTTTCAGGGTGACAAGACACTCGTCATACTTGGGGTTGTTTATGCGCAACGTTTCGCCAAGTGATGATGCCAAGTGCCTTGGCGAAACGTTGCGCATAAACAACCCCAAGTATGACGAGTGTCTTTGTCACCCTGAAACATCAAGATGTACCAAATAAGAAAATCAATTAAGAATCTTCCCAGCAGCCCAGGGAGGACAGGTATACACAGATCGTCACATGTACTACCAACTAGGAAAATCCACTAAGAATTTTCCCAGCAGCCCAGCCTGATGATGCAAGTGCCTTGGCGAAACGTTGCGCATAAACAACCCCAAGTATGACGAGTGTCTTTGTCACCCTGAAACATCAAGATGTACCAAATAAGAAAATCAATTAAGAATCTTCCCAGCAGCCCAGGGAGGGCAGGTATACACAGATCGTCACATGTACTACCAACTAGGAAAATCCACTAAGAATTTTCCCAGCAGCCCAGCCTGATGATGCCAAGTGCCTTGGCGAAACGTTGTATATATATATATATATATAATATATATATATATATATATATATATATATATAATATATATATATAATATATATATATATATATATATATATATATATATATATATATATATTTAATCACAACACCAAAGAAGGTTTGTCATGTACGAAACCAACTTTCAACTGAGCTGAGTGTACGAAACGACTACCCCCCCCCCCACCAACCCCACAACGACCAACCCCACAGGGTTGGGGTGACGAATTCTGAGGGGTGGCCTCTTGACAGGCTGACACCACCTACTCTTCGTCTTCAAAACATTCATAAATTTCAAAAATATCATTCTCTATGGTCAGATTAACTAGATTTATCTGGCTATCTTGTCTATAGGTGTTAAAAACATATCTCAAAACATAATACATAAATGCAAAATTGCTTGATATGGGCCTAAATAGCGACTTGAAGAGACGAATCGATGCCTTTGGTAATAAGTGTCTTCAAGAATCATGGGGTATCGCTGGGAAAGATTTACGTGTCAAAACGGTGATTGCGCCGTGAGACTGAATTGAGGCCTATTAACTGCATAGTCGGCAGCGCCAACTTTGGCTATTTGGGCATGTGGCATGCTACCCTGAAACCGACCTTTCCCCTCGGATTTGTATCTGCATGAGACAATCCGGCGTGAGGAGGCTAAGGGGCGCCCACAACGCTTTTGGCTGGGGCAAGTTGATGTTTCTGGTTATGCTGCTTGGTATGGGAAAGGAGCCTGCATGGGGACTCGCGCGTGGTGACCCCCGGGAGGCGTCGTAGGGTAGGCGAGGCGACGCGCCCCCCGGCTTATACCCCAAATGATTGATTGTATAATTAGTATATATGTATATATATATTATATATATATAAAATATAAAATTATAATATATATATATATATATATATATATATAATATATATATATATATTTATATACACTGTATACATACTCGTATATACAATATAGATAGATATGTAGATATAGATATATATATAGATATATATAGATATATCTCATGGTGAGGCGGTAGCGGAGCGGTTAGAGTCTCCACTGGCGTTCTCGGTGCCCCGAGTTCGATCCCCGAAGAAACCCCAAAACCTTTCTGCACCGCCCGAGTGGCCTAAGAACACCCACATTCCCTGCCTATAAACTCTACCTTCGACTGCGAGTGCATCAGAGGACACCGGGGGCGGCATGACCTCTAATCACAGGCGTCACTATAAGAATCCTGCCTGCGCCCCCAACGGGCGAGGACCAACCATCAGAACCTCAAGTGAACCTCCAGAGCCTACCATCCGATCCCTGGGTCCCCAAACTGCCTACAGGCGCTATAGGCACAAAATGTAAAAAAAAAAAATATAAAAACAAAAATAACAAAAAAAAAATATATTATATATATATTATATTATATATATTATATAATTATATTACATGATTATATATATTATATACATACGTATATATATATAATATATATATATATATTATATATATATAATATTATATATATATATATATATATATATATTTTCTTGATATTTCAGGGTGACAAGACACCGTCATACTTGCGGTTTTTTTATGCGCAACGTTTCGCCAAAGGCACTTGGCATCATCAGGCTAAAAATAGTTAAAAATGTAATATTTGCAATGCAAAAAAGCGAACATCTAAAAATTAAATTTCTTAAGAAAAAAAAATTTTCCTAAAATTATCTAAAATTACTAACTAATAATAAAATATAATTTGTACTTAACGGACCTTGGTGTGTATGCTGTCTGAGTTGGTAGAGGACTGAATGAACACTATTTTCGTGGGTAAACTTTCAGCTTTTGTGGGGCGATCGAAACCGAGAGTGGGGCAATCGAAAAAGTGATAGTCATTTGAGTATATGTAGTTGGTTTTGAAGTGACTTGGTTATTAAGATCAGGGGACAGATGCTTGATGTGTATGGATTCTAATAATTTTGTGTCACTAGGGTAGTGTGCCTTGGATAGGATACTGAAGTCATTCATAGAAAAAGGTTTATCTATATCATGTGAGTGTGAGCGGATTGCAGATTGCGAAGATGAAGAAATGGGTCGACCAGTACGTGCAGAAACACCTTTATGCTCAGAAAGCCTAAGGGTTAGATTCCTTGTCGTCTCGCCGACGTATGTTCTAGTTGTAACGCTAGATACGTCGGCGAGACGACAAGGAATCTAACCCTTAGGCTTTCTGAGCATAAAGGTGTTTCTGCACGTACTGGTCGACCCATTTCTTCACCTTCGCAATCTGCAATCCGCTCACACTCACATGATTTAGATCACCCTTTTTCTATGAATGACTTCAGTATCCTATCCAAGGCACACTACCCTAGTGACACTAAATTATTAGAATCCATACACATCAAGCATCTGTCCCCTGATCTTAATAACCAAGTCACTTCACACCAACTACATATACTCAAATGACTATCACTGTTTCGATTGCCCGACTCTCGGTTCGATCGCCCCACACAAGCTGAAATGTTACCCACGAAACTAGTGTTCATTCAGTCCTCTACCAACTCAGACAGCATACACACCAAGGTCCGTTAAGTACAAATTATATTTTATTTATTAGTTAGTAATTTTAGATAATATAGGAATATTTTATTGTTTCTTAAGAAATAATTTTTTAGATGTTCGCTTTTTAGCATTGCAATATATTACATTTTTAACTATTTTTAGCCTGATGATGCCAAGTGCCTTTGGCGAAACGTTGCGCATAAACAACCCCAAGTATGACGAGTGTCTTTGTCACCCTGAAATATCAAGATGTACTACCAACTAAGAAAATCAACTATATATATATATATATATATATATATATATATATATATATATATATATAAACATTTTCATAGGAAGGTATTAAGGTGTTGAATGGATTATCATCTTATATAATAACGTTTGTACTTATAATTACTTATTTGCTTTACATTCTTTTAATAATGCATGTTATGACGGTTATGAAAAACTGTTACATCATATGTGTTTGGTGTATAGTTTCGATATTGTGGATAATATATATATATATATAAATAATATATATATATATATATATATATATATATATATATATATATATTATATATATATATATATTATATATATGGAGCTTTGGTATTAAGTTTTGTTTTCATTCTTTTCGTTCAATAGGGCAAGCTTATGATAGGATCATAAGGATAGTTCTTTTCTAGAGCTATGGTTGTTTTTCTGCTTCATCTTGTTTTACATTCTTTTAGAGACGAGTCTTTTTATTGTTTGTATGAATTTTAATCTGTTTTTAATTGCTGTGTTTTTTTTTACCTGTATACTGATGTGCTTGGAATATTATTGTCTTGAAAATTGTATAGGACCATGAATACTTTACATATTTATTAGCATTACTTATTTTTGTAATACTGAAGTTGATTGTTATTTTGATTATTTTTATATAAAATATATATTGTGGTCAGTAAAACTTACTTGAATACTTACATACTTACTTACTTATAGCCAGCTGAGGACTTGTTTGTTCAGTTTGCTGAAATTCAAACTTTATGATCCCTTCTTCATAGCTAATCAATATTTTTCTTTTTTACGTACTAAAGCTAGTGACAGTCATTCAGTGTGAATATGGATCGCGGCCATTCAATATGAACGTTTAGCTAGAAAATCTGAAAAAAAACCTATTGCAATCGTCAATCAGATGATTATCTCGTGTTCTTTTTCAAAAGTATTGATTGATAGATTTTCGCCGTTGTGCTGCAGTGATAGTAAACTGCAGTGCAAAGAAAGCCTTTTCTTGTGGCGTTTTGAACGTGTTGTGAAGTAATTGAGGTTGTAACCAGTTTGCAGGAACATATCAATTGACAATGAATAAAGCAACAACATAAAGGCAGCAGTAGTATTTCTGGTATAGCTGCACTAGTACATAAAGAGCACCTAAAAAAAATCAAAGTTTCAACAAAATCTACCAGTGGTCAGTTAGTGGCTAACACAGCTGACATCAAACGAATGATCGGCCAAGCCTTTCACCTGGTCAGTGAGCATTCCTTTCAAACCTCTTAACATATAAATTACTACATTTGAGGCCCATTGCCTGAACTCTATAAATTTTACATCAACAAATTCGATGAAATGCTTACAGGAAATACATGGCAACATCCGTTATGTCCCATAAAATAACTTTCAGTTCCCTCAAAAGAAAGTCAGCGCCGTTTATCAGTTTTTTATTCCTTCTTTGTCCATATAGTATGTTCTTGATTCCGCGCTACTCTTGAAACGACAGTGATGCATGCCTACACCCGATACCCCCTACGAAAGTACACATACTATAATATTATCGTCCTGCACGGCCAACTTTTTGTATAAATATCCTGTGGATTTCAGCACTCTCATTCTTACTGAAGTTCAGGTGGCAGCTAGACTTTTTCTTGGGTAAGTTTACATGTATGCTTTGTTCGAGGGAAATAGCTATGTCATGTCATCCGCTGCAATGCCCAAGTCTCTAGTTCCTCTACCAGTTCCTTAAGAGTCATATTACAACCTTTGAATTTATAACTAACTAGCCGCAAAGGCCTTTTTGGCTAGCTCCTGCGGAGGGCTATTGGTGGGACTTTGGCCCACCACCAAAGGTTGTAATATGACTCTTAAGGAACTGGTAGAGGAACTAGAGACTTGGGCATTGCAGCGGATGACATGACATAGCTATTTCCCTCTCCAGATAGACCCGTTACCCACCACCTCGGCCCACCAAACACAGACTCTCCAGATAGCCCCTTCTAACTTTCCTGAAATCATGGATGTAGAAATGTATGTATTAACGTCAACCCATTCACATCATAGCCCCTTCTAACTTTCCTGGAAGCAAAGCCGCCCTCCGGGCGGACTTTTTGGCTAGCTCCTGCGGAGGGCTATTGGTGGGACTTCGGCCCACCACCTGTGTTTGGTGGCCCAAGGCCCACCAAACACAGACTCTCCAGATAGACCCTTACCCACCACCTCGGCCCACCAAACAGACTCTCCAGATAGCCCCTTCTAACTTTCCTGAAATGTATGTATTCCCCCCACCCATTCACTCACCCATTACCCATCACCCCCCACCCATTCACTCACCCATTACCCATCACCACACACCCATTCACTCACCCATTACCCATCACCACACACCCATTCACTCACCCATTACCCCCCACCTATTCCCTCACCCATCACCCATCACCCCCC
>JACEEZ010019104.1:47500-50000 GCA_016584305.1 Chionoecetes opilio | reverse complement strand
ACCTGGCCCGGTATTTATAATAAGGCTATGGGATTCCCATAAGGTTCGACATAACATAAAGTTGCCCATAAGATCTCTATGTTATGGAGCAAATCTCCGCCATAGCTATGGGTCTAGCAGTTCCTGCTGACATAAACTTCCCGCTAAACGTAGCATTTACATTACCCTAAAATGTCTCTTAGATCATGAAATAACGCTTGAAATCAGTAAAATATGAGCAGTAAATTATGTGAGAACCTTACGAACTGAAAATAAAGCAATATTAAAGGATTAATTCATATATACGTGTAAATAAGATCCCGTAGAAAAGTTTCACGCGGGAACGATGTAAACACTTGTCTCTCCTCCCTATAAATAATATGTTGTATCTCCACAAGTAATGGTAGAAGGGTGACGGAAGGAAACACAACAGGTAAACCACGTAGTACAGAAGGGGAAAGGGGCAAAAGCCAGGGAGGGAGTGATGACCAGGCAGATACGGCAGTATACATATAGCTTGGTAGATATACTGCCGTATCTGTAGCTACGTATACTGCCGTATCTCTGCCTGATCATCACTTCCTCCCTGGCTATTGTTTCTTTCTCCTCCTTTACTACATGGTTTAACTTGTGTGTATCCTTCCGTCACCCTTCCGCCATTATATTTGGAAATATGATGTTATTTGGTAAATTTCTAGCGTTTGCCTATACTCTTCCCCTTGCCCCAAACAAGCTTGGGGACCTGTGAGAATGCGGGGTTTGAGGGTGGGGACTAAATAATGCGTCGAAAACACGTATTTTTAGAGTTGTGTACGAGTCAAAATTACCTATATCTAAGGTACTTTTCCCTAGATATGGGAAATTTACCTAACCTTCAAGCTCCGAGATTACAAGGCCCCCCTCGTAATCTAACCTAACCTAAGCAAATTAAACCTAACCTCCTAGCGAGGGGCTCTGCCCCCCTCGACCCCCGATAATCTATCCTAACTTAGTGATAATCACCCGATAATCTAACCTAACCTAATGGGGCCCCTCGACACCCCGGGTAACCAAATTCGTTTTATCTTACTTCTTAGTGGGAGGGGTGGGGGAGGGTGGGGGGGACTCGATATTCCGGTCATTCTGTTTGTGAGGATCGTCAGCAGGTCCACACGTTTCTTGACTGAAGAAATTCAGTCAATTTTTCCTAGATCTAGGGAATTTTTACGCCACTACCTAACTCAATAACTATGTGGTTGCAACGCACATTTTGTACCCCAGCCAAATATCCCGCATATCCCCCAAGGTGCCCAAACTTGTTTTGGGGGAGAGGGGGGAGTATGGGCAAACACTACAATAATACCTGTTATTTATAGGGAAGAGAAAGACAAGTGTTTACGTGCGTCTCACTCTTCTTCCTCTTGTGACCTGCATCGCCTCTGCTTTTCTTCCCTTGCCGCGGACACTTTCCAATGAGGATTTGGCTTTAGTTAGAAGGTTAAAACGTGGAGTTAGGTTAGGTTAGTGAATCTAAAGGTGGAGTTAGGTTAGTGAATCTAAAGGTGGGGTTACGTTACATTAGGTTAGGTTAGTGAATCTAAAGGTGGGTTTAGGTTACTTAATTTCATGTCATATACGCTTCTTACTAAAAACATTTGATATCTCCAAAAGTAATGATTTGCGACAGAAACTCATTGAGAGTTTCTTAGAATCCATTAAGGTAACCAGAAAGCACACTCCCAATTGTGTAGGTAATTCTGGTCCTAGTGTAAAAAATTAACCTTGTTTCCAAGTATTACATTTTTGTTTTTCCGGAAGTAGTATCTCTACTACGTGCTGAAGCCGAAATGATAGCCCTCCAGAAGGTAGATATGACTGCGTAGGTAAAACAAATCTTTACCTTCATTTCTGCAAAAAACGAGCTAAATTTATTATAAACATATCAATACTAAAAAGAAAATAATAATGCCTTCGAAAAATGTTGTCAAATAAACAATGAAAACCCTTTATTCATCCTTTTCATCTATTAGTAGAAGTGGAACTGTCGTCGAAAATTTCCGTCGGCGAGACTTCTCAGTTGTCTCGCACAGAATTTGGGTACACGAGAGTACTACCATGGACGGCCTTGAGCAAGCATTTTCCCTGTCCACTCCAGCTGCTCCATGGTCATCACTGCAGCAGCTGCACTGCTCAGTGCCTGCTGCATCTTGCCAGTGGCGAGGAAACAATCATAATGTTATTATAATTTTCATTCCCGCTGTCAGTGTATGGTTCCTTTATTATTTACTCTGGAGGAATGCATTCACGAGAGTGACATACATAATTCCCTCATGGTTCAGCCGATACCTCTTGACAAGTTCCTTGTCACTTAGTTCGCCGAGAACGTCTCTTCTGACACGAAAATGCCTTGGTTGGCGCTGGCGGAAGAGTTGTTGAGCTGCCATGTTGACGGCTTATGTCAACATAAGGATCCTTATGGGACCTCCGGACATCCCCTAGCGCTTATGGGCAACTTTATGGGAAAACACGAGCACTTATGGAA
>JACEEZ010019104.1:32500-42500 GCA_016584305.1 Chionoecetes opilio | reverse complement strand
TTCCACTGCACTTAAAACACAAAAGTATAATATTAAGAACGATTTTCTTCTATATGTATATTGTATAGAAGCCTGATTCTGTAAAACATTGTATATAACCAAATAACCATGAAGGTTATAGTTGAGGAGGCGAGGTAAATGCTACTCTATGATATTATATAGTCAATAACGTATGTTTAGAAGTTATCTATACCTAGGCAGTCATATTTTCCTGTTATTATTGTGTATCAATCAGATAGAAAACCTGGAAGTGCAATGAGTCGACGCGTGAAGTGGCAATGTTTTGATTCAATCTCCCCGCCACAATCTCCCCGCCCACCACTCCCCGCCGCGGCGTGTCGCCTCCACAATTATAACCTACATTGTCGCAGCAACAAGCCGATTTCGGCATTCTTTATTCTTCGTTTTTCCAAGGCATTGCTTATTGTATTTTGACAAGCGTTTGCCAGACGCAGCAGTACTGTCTTAGAAAACAGTGTGAACATCGCCCAAATTTTACATGCCACAATATACATGTAAAAAATCTATTAAGCTTTGCTACTCGAGGCGAGTAATTTGCATTAAATTGCTATTATAGAACGTTCCATCGTAATGCATGTCATCCATATAATTAGTAGAACAACAGAAGAACTATATTTTTTGGTATTCAGATGCGGTGCATCAATGTTTATCGCGAAATTAATTTATGAAAAATATTAGTCGCGCAGCCAAAACACAGTAGACCAACCTTTGAGTTAAAACTGCCAGCGACCACTGGCATTTCTCGAGTTTCAGATCATTTGAATTGGAGGGTCCACGGTTAGCCAGAAGGGGTTTAATTACTTTTTATGTGTAGATCACTTGTTCAGATACGCCGTCTTGGCTTCAGTAAAATATAAAACTAAAAGTGCGATTGCTTACGCCTTCATAGCTAATATATTTTGTCCATACTAGCCTTACCTCTAATATTATAAAGTGACAACGGGGCAGAGTTTCACAACACAGTTTTTTAATCATATTTGCAGAAAGTTTAATATAAGTTACACATTCGTGGTAACATATTACCCAGCTATTAACGGCCTTGTAGAAAGCGCAAATAGGAAAATCCTAGAAATTCTGCGCTCGGTTATCAATGGTTCACTAGATGATTGAGAAGAAAAGTTACGAAAGAAAATACTGCAGTGGTGTCAGATGGCGGTGCTAAATGCGTCTTTAGTTGCCGCTTGCAGTCAAGTCTATATAATGGCTTTTATCAAAAAAATGGACAATGACCTAAATGTAATGGGTGTTAATGTTACTAGGGAGTCTCTCTACATTTTAGGTATTGTTCACCTACTCATCACCCTAGGAAAGTTGCTGTACAAGACTCTATACCAGTTAATTAATCAAGTCCATGTGTGCATTATTCTGCTACCATTACTGTACGTAATTTTATTAACCATTATTGTGATTCCTCTGATATGTTGTCATGAAAGTCCTTACCTTGTATATGCATCTCAAATAATAAGGTAGGTAACCAAGTGATGTTAGCGCACTGGCCAGGGATCCAAAGAGAGGTTGTTTTAGGTATGTTGCTTCTAACAACATACCTCTATTTCTACAAACCCGTGTTAACGGGTATCCAAAGACGAGGCATGGCAGTGGCGTAAGGATGTTGTTCATAGCTGAGTGGCTGAGCGACTACAATGACGTCACAGCCTCGCCAGCGAACCATAATTGTATTCTTAAACGTGTCAGCCAATCACAAGGCAACCGCGGCCCGCATTATCAAACTTGTTTACATCTATCTCCAATCTCCTCACTCCACAGAAACTTTCAGCTTCGTCGTCCTTCTGAAAAAGTGTGTTATTCCATTATTCCTTCATTCCACTATTCCCTGTGCCACCTCCGTCGCTTATAACTTTCAACACTTGTTCCCACCTCTACATACGCGCTGATGTGTTGCACTTCTTTCTATTCTCTAGCTATTCCATCATTCCTTCATTCAACCACCATTATGGACTGCGCTATCAAGGTATGTAAAACTTTCCAAGATCTTAATGTCCTCGCCGCACGATAATGATAGGATTTGGATGGTGCGTTGGAACGAAATAAAGAGAACAAAAGAGTACAAGTAACTGGGTATTTGGTTGGATAAGAAAGAACGTGAGAAAACTAAACATGAGAGGATAGCTAGAGCCAACCAGTGGGTTGGAAGGCTAGGCAGTGTGGCAAGATGTCGGGCCAACAAGTATGAAGTGGTGAGAGGACTATGGAAGGGTGTGGCATTCCCTAGCATTATGTATGGCCTGGAAACAATGGTGTGGTTTAGGGAGGAACTGGACAGATTGGAAGTAACACAGAACAAAGCAGACAAAATAGCATTAGGTGCCAATAAGTATGTGGCAGTGGAAGCGAACTGGATGGGTGGAGATGGAGATGGATTTGATGGAGTACGTTCAGAGAGAGGATAACAAAGGCAGGATTGAGGTACATAGCTAGGCTGCAACGAATGGATAACAACAAGTGGGCAAGTAAAGTTTGGGACTGGAATATGTATGGGAAGTGGATGCAAGACATGGGAGTATGGTTGTGTGCAAAAGGGAAATAAATAGGAGAGTGGACGAGAAAGGGAAGGAAGAATAGCTGAGGGGAATGAGTGAGAAATCAACACTGGAATGTTACAGGAGAAAGGACCAGCCACGATATGAAAATTTCTATGATGGCATGGCTATGGAGGGGATTTACTCTTCAGACCCTGGACAAAGTCGCTGTAGGTTAATAGTCGTATGTACAGATGGAAGAATGGTGGCAGCAAGACGTGTGATATGTGAGATAGGAGTAGATGAAAATGTGGAGCACTTGATGCTGGTATGTGCACGGTATGCGTATGCTAAAACAAAGATGCTGAATATAGTGGTAGGGCAGGTCAGAGTGGAAGAACTGAGAGATATTAGAGACAAGAGTGTGGATAGGCAGATGGAGTACCTTATGGGGTTGTGTGTTACAGTCGTGTGGCTGAAAGTGTAAACAAATTCTTGGAGAATTCTTGGAGAGCACGTATTTGAGAGAATGAGAGGCAGGGGGCCTCAGTGATGGGGGACCCCGTAGGAATGTGATGCAGAGAGAGGAAGGACGGGAAAATGAAACCCCTAGTTTTGCTTCCCCCTTTTGCTTCTCTCCCAGCAGAATACGTGTGTGGGAGAACGCCGGCCCAAAGGCTTCACCGACAGCATCCGCTGGGTGAGTCCCACCTCAAGCTCAATCTAAGTTCAAACGCATGAACAGACTGTACTATTTCATCTAATAAGCCTCCAAACACCTGGACCTTGGTCTTGAGTCAGGAAATCTCAAGTCCCAAATGCGTTGCCTCCTCGTGCAGCGCCTCGAGAGCCATCACCAGGACCTCCAGCGACTCAGCAAAGATCACTGCATCATCGGCAAAAACAAGATCAGTGATCTTGGTGTTGCCGAGGGATGCTCCACAATCACTTTGATCTACAACTTTGTCCAATTAAATACCCAGTCAAAGACTACTCTATACTGGACTTGCTACTCGTGCCCCGCGCCAACCCGCCCATGACCAGTGGAGGCCAGTTTTGCGATTCCTGCCATTTTTTAACATCACCCCTATTTCCCTTCCTAAGGTTCATCAGTATATATGATATACCGTTATCTTCGTAACTGTTTGTTCTATAATATTATCAAATAAAAAACAGTAAAATACACTAAAGAAATGCCATTATGAGAGAGTGAAGAAATATGCATGACCTCAATATATACTTAAACTCTTCGCCATTTAATATTTTGCGAAAAACATTTTAGATGCTAGCGATAGAAAGAAGCGGATTTTCATTAGCTTTCCATTGATATATTTCGTTTTCTGATAAATTAATTACCACCATGCCTAAATTAGCATTAACTAAAAAAATAACATCATCAATCGTATCGGCAAGTAAAAAAGTGTTCCATGAATACAGTAGACTATGGCATATCAGTATAAATGATACACTGTTATCTTCGTGAATGTTTGTTCTATAATATTATCTAATAAAAAACTGTAAAATACACTAAAGAAATTCCATTATGCGACTCTGAAGAAATATGCATGAACTTATATTCACTTAAACTCATCGCAATTTGATATTTTGCGTGAAGACTTTTTACATGCAACATATCAATAGAAGCGGAATTTAATTAGCTTTCCATTGCTATATTTCATTTTCTGATAAATGAATTAGAACCATGCATAAATTAGCGTTAACTAAATAAATAACATCATCCATCGGGTAATTATCCCGATAGATGATGTTATTTTTTTAGTTAACGCTAATTTATGCATGGTTATGATTAATTTATCAGAAAACGAAATATAGCAATGGAAAGCTAATGAAAATCCGCTTCTTTCTATCGCTAGCATCTAAAATGTTTTCTCGCAAAATATTAAATGGCGATGAGTTCAAATGAATATTAAGTTCATGCATATTTCTTAACTCTCTCATAATGGCATTTCTTTATTGCATTTTACTGTTTTTTATTTGATAATATTATAGAACAAATATTTACGAAGATAACAGTATATCATATATACTGATAAACCATAGGAAGGGAAAAGGGAGTGATGTTCGAAAATGGCAGGAATCGCAAAACTGGCCTCCACTGGAAATAGCCCAAAATGAGTAGCAAGTCCAGTATAGAGTAGTCTTTGACCCAGTCCATACAAGTGTTGACCCAATCCATACAAGTGTTGAAAAGTGATGGGGCAAGTACGCACCCTTGCCTCACTCCTGTATTCACAGGAAAGAAGCTGGATACACATCCCCCACGCTTCACAGCACTCTCAGTCCCAGAGTACAGACCAGTCATCAAACCATTGGTCCTTGCAGGAATTCCGTGAAGTCACAGAAGATTCTCTAGCTATTCCATTATTCCATCATATTAGGCCGAGATGCGTACCACATACGTGTAGGTACTGTCTGCCGGAGCAATGCGTGGTGCCGTCTGGCATCACCACCCGGATCGAGATGTCGCACTCACCACTCATGGCACATCACCACATGACAAAAACACCACAAGCGCCTAAGTTTGTTATGTGGCCACATTTTGTTTGTATACTTGACCTATTCAGTTCTTGAGTCAGAAAACATCATATATACTCAATTTATGAGGATTTATATGATGATTGCTACCTTAATACCACCGTAGAGGCAGTTAAAACATAAGAACATAAGGAGGCTACAAGAGGCCGTGAGACCTACACGAGGTAGTTCCTGTTACTTAACACCCTAACACCTACATCCACCTTTCATCCCCATCCATGAATTTATCTAGCCTCCCTTTAAAGCTCTCTAATGACTGCGCATTAAATACCTGTCTACTGAGTCCATTCCAATCATTTACGTTGGAATTGACGTTCCTATTTGTGAACCAGTTTTTCTCTATTTATTTTTTAAATCCACCCTTTTCCAGCTTGAATCCGTTACTTCTAGTACTACCCTGGTTAATAGCCGTAAGAACTTTTTCTACCTCTCCTTTATTAAATCCCTTTATCCACTTAAAAACTTCTACCAGATCGCCCCTTACTCTGCGTCTCTCGAGTGAGTGTAATATTAATAGCTTCAATCTCTTCTCATAAATAAACTTACGCATCCCTTGAATAATTTTGGTCATGCTTCTCTGCACTGATTCTAACAAGGCTATATCTATTACATCCTGTAATATGGAGACCAAAACTGAATCGCATAGCCTAGGTGAGGTCTGACTAGAGCCAAATAAAGCTTTAGAATAACTCCGCACTTTTACTTTTAACACTTATGGTAATGAATCCTAACACCTTATTAGCTCTATTTCTAGCCTCAATACATTGTTTCCTAGGTCGGAGGTCGGAGCTCACACTCACTCCCAGATTTTTCTCACCCTCTGATCTTTTCAGCGATACATCGCGTGTATCTATTACCACGGTTTTTTCTACTAACATTCATAACGCTGCACTTATCAATATTAAATTCCATCTGCCATCTGACTACCCAGTCATTAAGTTTATCTAAGTCTCCCTGCAATATGTTTACATCAGACTGTGATCCAGTAATCCAACCTACCTTAGTATCATCAGCAAACTTGCTGATATCACTGCTAATCCCACTATCCAAGTCGTTGATGTAAATAAAAAATAGTAATGGACCCAAAACAGTCCCTTGTGGAACTCCACTTGTCACCTGCCCCCATTCAGATTTAGAACCATTAATTGTAACCCTTTGTTGCCTAACACTTAGCCAAGCTCTGATCCAACGAAGAACCTTCCCATCTATTCCATGAGCCTTAACCTTCTCTAAGAGTCGCTCGTGTGGTACCTTGTCGAATGCCTTACTAAAGTCCAGGTATATTATATCATATACCTGGACTTTAGTAAGACTTCAGTTGCTTGCTGGGCAACAACTCTGACGTCTTCAATCTCTTTTTTGGATCCTAAAACAGCTGATGACAGTTGTTAAGCTACTAGCAGTAAAGGTGTTAAACGTCTTTGGATGACCCCCTGGATAGGTAGAGATATACTTGTAAAATTACTTATATTACATTACCACCTACCAGGAAACCTTGAAACAGTAAGTAGGAAATACTGAAGACACATCAAGAAGGAAGATTACACAAGTCACACAACACATCATTAATGTTGACGACATAGGAAGCCAACAGCCTTGTGTGTATGTGTGTGTGTGTGTGTGTGTGTGTGTGTGTGTGTTGTGCGTGTGTGTGCGTGTGTGTGTATGTGTGTATGTGTGTGTGTGCGTGTATATATATATATATATATATATATATATATATATATATATATATATATATATATATATATATATATATATATATATATATATATATATATATATATATATATACGTGTGTGTATGTATTATATATATATAGTGTGTGTTGTGTGTGTGTGTGTGTGGTGTGTGTGTGTGTGTGTGTGTGTGTGCGTGCGTGCGTGCGTGTGTGTGTGTGTGTGTGTCTGCGTGTGTGTGTGTGTGTGTGTGTGTGTGTGTGTGTGTGTGTGTGTGTGTGCGTGTGTGTGTGTGTGTGTGTGTGTGTGTGTGTGTGTGTGTGTGTTCAGCAATACAAACAGGTGCTGACGACGGAGAAAGCCAGCGACCAGGAAGTGTTAATCATCGCCACACCTTAGACACGACACCCTTACAACGAAGGGGAGCACCTTTCTTTAAACTTAAAGTAATCGTTCAGACCATTTCATCATTCCTGATTTAATGCAGTCAAAATTTAGCCATTATGGAGTATATCAACAATATCTTAGCACTGTTTGCATCCAGTCACCCGTTTTTAAATGATCCGCATTCAAAATCTGTAAATTCCACGAGCTCTCAAAACACAACTGCCGACCAGCAGACGACGGACCACGGCTCGGTAACGTTACGGCAGGAAGCCTCCCAGCCCGGCCCTGATACAATTACACGTAAACTCAGAAAAAAATATAGTACGTGAAGAATTTTGGGTGTTTCTGATATATTTTTGGGGGGATATAGCATATACTTTCATCCTTTATGGGTGCAGCAAGAAAGCTGTGCCTTTCCAGAGAGCTTAGCACCCATTTCCGACCTATTCGGCCACGATATATGTTTGGAGTGCTGGGGAGAGGCGGGCGGTGTGAAGCAGATTGTCTCGCTGCGCGCCTCTCGCCCGTCTCTACCCGGCGCTCTACGCATATATCGTGGCCGTATAGGTCGAAAATGGGTGCTAAGCTCTCTGGAAAGGCACAGCTTTCTTTCTACACCCATAAAGGATGCAAGTATATGCCATATCGCAAAAAAGATATATCAGAAACACCCAAAATTATTCAAGTACTATATTTTTTTCTGAGTTTACGTGTATTTGTATCAGGGCCGGGCTGGAAGGCCGCCTGCCGTGACGTCACCAGCAAATTTCCCGCCACGGCTGGAATGTGGTTGTTGTTTTTCCCGAGCTTTTTACATAAGTCATGTTTTTCGGGAAATAAGGCGTGGAAATGAATTATTTTTTGTGAATTAGGTATTTTGAATGAACATTCAACATAATTATGCAAAGAAAAAATGGGTCTGGACGATTACTTTAAAAGACGCCGCAACAGCTGATACCGGAGGAGATGCAGGGGAGAAGCGAGAAAGGAGCAAAATAGACTGAGGCGGGGCTCACACTACACGTTTTTGCTGTCCGTGTCTACGTGGGCGTGGCGATCAGTGACGTCACAGTGACGTCGCCCCGCCACTCCCACAGCCACGTAGAAACAATTGGGAGCTCCGAATAATGTGAGCTGAGACGTGCGTCTCAAGGTCAGTGACGTCATCACTGCTCCAGCAATGTGGTATTCGCGGGGAGCCTGTGTTCACATTACACCGGCAGGAAGTGACGTCACTGTGACGTACTGTGAGTCACTGATGACAAGATGCACGTAGACTACGTCCAGCAAAAACGTGAAGTGTGAACCGGGCCTGAGTCTGAGTCGCACGTGTGGTAATCCACACGTGCTGTGTGATGTGGTGCTGTAATTCCCGGAAAATACTCGATATTCTCCTGTAATTTGAGCAGTTTTCTCAGACATGCTTAACTCAAACCATTCTCTCACTCTAATGAGCCCCCATATAAAACACTTTGCTATTAACCTTATTAGAGTGGCAATGACAACCTGTATGAATACCTTAACATTATTATATGCCTATTCCCATAAAATATTTCCGGTAGTCGTGATTGGAGTGTTCCTTGGCTTACATACACCGATTTTCGTGACAATAGATAGGTGCTGTAAATCTTTGTTTAAAACGACAAATAATTTCATCACTCCCAAGACGTGGCATAGTTGCATACCCCCTAGACACCCCGAGCTAAGCCCCTCCCTTTCTCCCCCTTCTACGCAATCTTGGCCTCTTCAAAGGACGCTAACCCTTACTTCGTATTGCAGGTAAAATATATAGCTTAATTTGTATAGTAGCCCCACCCCCACCTCTCTGGGCTATAATAAATGAGTACAAAGTTGGCTGTTCCTTGTTAACCATCAAAAGCACGGATTACACCCCTGAATGTGATTATGAAGAGATCAGGCAAGGGAGTCCCTTTTTTCCCCTTCTACGCAATCTTGCTATCTTCAAAGGACGCTAACCCTTTCCTCGTATTACAGGCGGAACGTGTATCAGTGCCTACCAGTGATGTAATATCACTACACTCAGTCATTACACTATGTTTCGCCTCCCCCTTTTTAGTCTAGATTAAGTAGAAATAGGAGAGGTAAACGATGTTTAATTTGTTATTCATGAGCCTATGACCACAAGGAAGATGCCAAGATTTCACCTCACCTCAATCTATACTGTGTTGTATCCAGGTTGTAAAAGATACAATTTCTATATTTTCTTTTTTTTCGGAAATGTTTGTTCTATAATATTATCAAATAAAAACCCGTAAAACACATTAAAGAAATGCCATTATGAGACTCTCAAGAAATATGCATGAACTTAAACTCTTCGCCATTTAATATTTTTCTCGAAAACATTTTACATGGAGAATATCAATAGAAACGGAATTTAATTCGCTTTCCATTGCTATATTTTGTTTTCTGATAAATGAATTAGCAGCATGCATAAATTAGCGTTAACTAAATACATAACAACATGAAATCGGGTAATTTCGTACCTAATATATGTTTATCAGTATAAAAAATATATTGTTATCTTCGGAAATGTTTGTTCTATAATATTATCAAATAAAAAACCGTAAAACAGACTAAAGAAAGGCCATTATGAGACTCACAAGAAATATGTATGAACTTTAACTCTTCGCCATTTAATATTTTGCTCAAAAACATTTTACATGGAGCATATCAATAGAAGCGGAATTTAATTAGCTTTCCATTGCTATATTTCGTTTTTTGATAAATGAATTAGAACCATACATAAATTAGCGTTAACTAACAAAAAAGGTCATGAAATCGGGTAATTTTTCCCGTTTGATGATGTTATTTATTTAGTTAACGCTAATGTATGTATGGTTCTAATTCATTTATCAG
>JACEEZ010019104.1:17500-27500 GCA_016584305.1 Chionoecetes opilio | reverse complement strand
GGCAGTTATCCGGGGGAGGGGCACCTGTCCGTGGGCAGTTATCGGGGGAGGGTCACCTGTCGTGGGCAGTTATTTCCCGGTGAGGGGCACTGTCCGTGGGCATTATCCGGGGAGGGCACCTGTCCGTGGGCAGTTATCCGGGGAGGGCACCTGTCCGTGGGCAGTTATCGGGGAGGGGCACCTGTCCGTGGGCAGTTATCCGGGGGAGGGGCACCTGTCCGTGGGCAGTTATCCGGGGGAGGGGCACCTGTCCGTCCTGATACCGTATAAGATATGGTAAAAGACGGTTAAAGGGGTTACTTGATATATCAAATGGCAAGATATTAAGTTCACCGAATATTTTTTCACTGTTAAAACAGCGATAAGAAACAAAGTACAATATATTTTGAGAAAATCCCATGGATGACTAACTATTCCTGTAGATTTGTTTAAAATTGGATCAGAAATGACGGAGCCTTAAATCTACGGACAGATGGACAGACATGCAATCGGTGAATAATATTAATAGTTGAAGTATGTATAAACTTAACGTGTGTGTGTATGTGTGTGTGTGGGTGTGTGTGTGTGGGTGTGTGTGTGTGTGTGTGTGTAAATGGAATGGTATCTAGGTAGAGTAGCGATAGTGGTATAAATGGAATTAGAAGTTGTACTATCTTAATTGTTTCAAAGGGGAAGGGGGGAGGAGAGCCAGCAAGTGTTGCCCCGATATCCTCAAATTAACTATAAGCATACGCTGCTTACTATAAAATATATATGTATATGAAAATTATGCGAAAAAAAGACATTGCAAGTTGTTCAAAAGTTATGTATCTTATATATGCATCAGTATTTGTATAATCTCATGATATTTCCACGCAGATGCCTTTATTCAGCATGGTTAGTCACGGATTTTAGAAATATGACCCACCTATAAGTTATTACAGGTATTTTTGCTTATAAATGCCTCTTAAATCCTTTTGGAAGTAACAAAGGTTTACTTTTATAGATTATTAGAGACGATGAGGATCTGGAAGTTTCATGTTACATATATTGTGGTGGTGGGGGGAGCAACTGACGTGGAATCCGTCCTCATGCACCACAGCCTCCGGAACACAAAGCACGGTATCTACATTGCCGTCCCCTTCAATCCATCTCCAGTGAATATTTTCAACAGCAACTCATCTGTTTGCAGTGCACCATACGGTAAATCAGGAATAATTCCTTTTATATATTTAAATGTAAGAAATATAGTGAAACAAATCTTTAAAAGTGACGATAAAAATGTTTTGAAATAGCCGTATGATAAAGGCTCTTAATTTAAATTTACGTATTGATACTTGCCCTTTTTGCACTCATTTCAGCGATGGAAAAACACATCAGTGTGTTCTGGCGATGTCTTTTCTGCAACAATGGAAAGACGGGTGTACGGTCTATTCAGACGACAAACTTCACGGACTCCATTACTGATCGGCAACGCATCCATACCATATTTGCTAAAGGTGCATCGTATCTCTTACTATGCATATGTTAAGAAGGAGAGTGTAAAGAAAAAAATATTACATCATAATATATGTCTTTTTCAGATCAACTCAAGAACTTTTTTGGCCACAAGATCAGAATCGTTTCCATTTCTCATTTCCCGTACGTAGATTACATCAAAGACCGGGAGGAAGATAACAACATTGTATCACTGAAGGACTCATTAGATGCTCGGCTTATCAAAACCTTTGCTAAGAAGTTCAATTTTACGTAAGTAGAGTGTATGTACGTACACCTTTACACACACACACACACACACAAAAGCTCAAAAGAGTCCATATACACTTGGGGCATCACTTTATCATATCCTACCTTGTCTGCCAATTTTCGCTCAGCCTCCTTTTGGAGACCCGCTTCTCTCCCCCACCCTAAATAGCCACACCTGTTTCACACCTTCCTGACCTGTCCGCTCCCCTGAGTCCTCTCCCTCGCTGCGCCCGCCATAGCCTCCCTCCGTCCTGAACACCCACATCTGTTTCATACCTACCACACACCACACACACACACACACACATTATTAGGAATGTACAAACTATTCAAATATGACTAGCTTCATAACCAAACGCATGCAGGAATCAATTATGTGTAACGATAGAAATAATGAAGTAAATAATCATATAATACTAGAGATAATATCAAAAATGATAGTGACATAATGGCAATTCGAATAATGAAAATGATTTTTTAAATATTTATACAAATGTTAATTAATGATAATAAAAACAATGATGATAATGATAACTATGATAATAATATGATTGATCATTTTACGATTTCCACCATTACCACAAGCACTTATAATATTTTTACTGCTACAACTACTGATAATTATTATGATGGTAATAATAATGACACTACGACTACTATTACTACTACTACAGTACTACTACTACCAATACTATTACTACCAATACTACTACTACTACTACTACTGATACTACTAATACTAATACTAATAGTAATAATGATAATGATAATGATTATTATTGAATATTAATACTACTAATGAATATTGATAAATAATAACAATAATAATGATGATAATGATAATACCATTACTACTACTACCTCTATTACTGCTTCTATTATTAAAATTACTATTATTACTACTACTATCAAAATCTATATTATTATCTCTTATCATTAACATATATATGTGTGTGTGTGTGTGTGTGCGTGCGTGTGCGTGCGTGCGTGTGTGTGTGTGTGTGTGTGTGTGTGTGTGTGTGTGTGTGTGTGTGTGTGTGTGTAGTGTGTGTGTGTCTGTGTCTGTCTGTCTGTCTGTCTGTCTGTCTGTATGTCTGTCTGTCTGTCTGTCTGTCTGTCTGTCTGTGTGGTGTCTGTGTGTGTGTGTGTGTGTGTGTGTGTGTGTGTGTGTGTGTGTGTGTGTGTGTGTGTGTGTGTGTGTGTGTGTGTGTGTGTGTGTGTGTGTGTGTGTGTGTGTGTGTGTGTGTGTGTGTGTGTGTGTGTGTGTGTGTGTGTGTGTGTGTGCGTGTGTGTGTGTGTATTTACATTCTACATTCATATATTACACAAGATGAGATATCTTCATTAGTATATCTTCATTAATCGAACTTAACAATCGCCTTACGTTGTCTTTTCAATTTGATAAGTTGGTTTTTGCGTAATTACTGATACATTTTAGCTATTTTTCAGTTACGTTATCAGTGAAGAGCCCAAAAGAGTGTTCGGATTGGAGAAAAATGGGAAGTTCAATGGACTGATAGGTATATTACAGCGAGAAGAGGCTGACATCAGTACACTTTCCGCTCCAACGCCGAGTCGTTTAAAAGCAGTAGATTACATACATTGTTACCCACCTGACCTTATAACAATTGTGTCACTCCAGCCCGCAGTCCTCCCTCAGTACCTGGCCTTCATTAGACCATTTTCAGGTACAGTGTCATGTTCAGTACCATAAACAATCATTAGTATTTATCGTGCCATTAGAATGACAGAGTTCTTAAAGTAATCGTCCAGACCATTTCATCATTCCTGATTTAATGCAATCAAATCATAGCCATTAACGAGTATATCAACAATACGTCGTCACTTTTTGTATCCAGTCAGCCGTTTTTAAATAATCCGCAATCAAAATTTGCAAATTCCCCGAGTTTTCAAAACACTCAAGGTTTGCAGACGCTCAGGCTCAGGCTCGGTGATGTAGCATCAGGGAGGCTCATCTTCCCGCGCTGATCAGAGAGGCACGTAAACACAGAGATAAATATAGTACTTGGAGATATTTGGGTGTTTTTGATAGATTTGTTTTGCTATATGCCACATGCATGCATCCTTTATGGGTGCAGCAAACAGCTGTGCCTTTCGAGAAAAGTTTGCACACGGAAAGGAGTGGCGTGTGTAGGGTGATACATGCCTATAGTGTGTTGGGGCGAGCAGTTGTGTTGAGAAACGGTGTGTAGTGAGGGTACACATCGGGTGAAAGACTGGGTGAGAGTGTGCAGCGCGACTAGTCGCCTACCCAGTGTGTGGGTTGGGACGACGAGTGTGAGGTGAGCCTGTGTACACGGGTGTGCTGGACAAGGGCGGCGCCCCCCGTAAGACAGTGACTCAGTCCAACACCATACAAGACCAGGTGGCCCTGTTAGACAGGGACGCCAGGACTGGCAGCAGCGGTGGACCACCACGACTGTGAGGCTTTGCCTCTTAACAAGACCAAGTAAACCAAGTAAACCAGTTGTGGAGTGGGCGTGCCCTGTGGTGAGAGACCCTGTGGTGGTGTGGCTGTCACACTTTCTGCCTTCCCGCCCGCATATTTTCCAACTCTATGCTGTAGTTAATGCTAGTATGTGGTTTCCGAGTAATGACGTTTGACTGTAGCTCCAAAACAAACCATAGGATTTTCTCGAAAGTACCTTTATTGTGATTCACACACACACACACATGGTTTAACCTTATTTACCAATCCATGTTTTGGAGAAGTGCCAGGTCCTCCTGCTGAACCTCAGGCTCTGCTAACACCTGTTCATCCACCTCGTACTCGGGCTCAAACATATAGGATCAGATGACAATCTGAGGTTCGTTTTCCTTATAGTATACGCGACCAGCGTCATTTATTTCGGTGTCAGATTGAGCATCGTACTCTAAATCTGTCACAGCGACAGATTCACTGTCTGACACCGAAGTACAATCGCTCATCATAACATTTGGCGACAGGTGTCAGACAGAGTGTCTGCGGGCGTCCCTGTTCTGACGTCATCTATAACAGTCGTAGCCCTGTTGGAGGGAAGATTTTTTTTTCGCGCGCTTTTTACAAAAGTCGTGTTTTTACGGAAATAAGGCCTGGAAATCAATTATTTTTGGTGGATTAGGTGTTTTGAATGACCATTCAACATAATTCGGCAAAAAAAAAATGGGTCTGGACGATTACTTTAAGACGAAATGACATAGATATGAATAAAAACATGATATATGTATAATATACAATGATATATGTATATATAATATGCATCTATAATGATGTATGTATAAAATTGTCCCCTTAGGTCACGTATGGCTGAGCGTTGGAATTACCTTATTAGTTTGGAGCGTAACTCTATGGTTGATGCACAATGGAAAATGGTCCAAAAGAGAACCTAGTGTTCCATTCAACACGGCTTTACTGTATGGTTGGGGTACTTTGATGGAACAGCCCCCCGACACTCCTAGGGTTATAGTTTCAGGCCAGGTAATTAAGCTATTTACTTTTTAATGAAAATAGATAGCTGAAGTTAGTTTGTTTCTCGTTATGCTAATTATACTTATTATGTCCTGACACAGGTGCTGCTGGGATGGTGGCTGGTTTTCTGTTTGGTGGTCTCCACGGGTTTCAGATCTTCTTTGGTCGCACATCTCACCATTCAAGGCGCTGCGGAGCCTATAGAGACACTGCAGGACTTAGCGTCAGCAAATGGATGGCGGTGGGGTGTTGAGCCTTGGCTGATGAATGGCATTTTGCGTGAATATTTTTCGAAACACGATGATCCTGTGGTAAAACACGTGTACGAAAAAGCCGAGGTAAATAATATTATGCAGAATATGATCAATTATATTGCACGTCATTAAATTACCAGAACACTTTTGTTGTGAAAATTGTACTACATACCACATTAAATTTTAGTAACATGTCAGGAAGAAATGGAAGGTAGAGTGTGGACTGTGGATCATCCATCTCCTCTGTTCCTTATGTCAACAGCTAGGTCATGTGGTGGACGGTTACCGCACTGTATTGCACTCCCAAATTGTTCGCATATATCTGAGTAAAGTAAAATCATTACCCCATTGTGAGAGTTGTCATTTTTGTCTATCGCATCTCTCAGACTGCATTAATACCAGAAGGGTGAGGGGGCACCAACATATATTTTAGGCACTAGCACGTGCTTATGCCAGGAGTCAGGACCAAAGCTGTGGCATCTTCCTGTCCCCAGTAGTATTAGTGTACGATATATATATATATATATATATATATATATATATATATATATATATATATATATATATATATATATATAATATATATATATATATATATATATATATATATATATATTAACTATCTATATAGTTATCTATCTATCTATCTATCTATCTATCTATCTATCTATCTATCTATCTATCTATCTATATATATATATATATATATATATATATATATATATATATATATATATATATATATATATATATATATATATATATATATATATATATATATATATAGTATATATATATAAGTTTATAGATATGTTTCACCAGTATTTTTGAGTCACCCCAAAGACTACTATATACTGGACTTGTTTCTCAGTTTGGGCTATTTTCAGTGGAGGTCAATGCTGCGATACCTGATATATTCGAAAATCACTCCCATTTCCCTTCTAACAGATAAAACAAATTAATTTTATAAAGATAACTTTGTTTGGCAATGGAGCTACCTCTCTTAAGGTTTCCAATCGATCGGCCCAGTAGTTATTTTGACATGGCTTCAGTGTGGACGAACTGAACAAATATTTGTATTATATATACCGGCCATAATATAAACACAAAACTTTCAATATATAGCTTTTATTCCAATAAACACACACACACACACACACACACACACACACACACACACACACACACACACACACACACACACACACACACACACACACACACACACACATGTCTTACTGTATAGTTGTGAGACATGGACACTAAATAGCGACTTGAAGAGGCGAATCGATGCCTATGGTAATAAGTGTCTTCACAAAATCATGGGTTATCGCTGGGATAATTACGTGACAAATCAGCGATTGCACCGTGAGACTGAATCGAAGCATATTACCTGCATAGTCCGTCAGCGCCATCTTCGGCTATATGGGAATATAGCAAACTACCATGAAACCGATCCTTCCCATCGGGTTATATCTATAACAGATAATCCGGCTCGGAGGAGGCCAAGGGGGATCGTGGCAGCCACGTGACTCGTGGCTGGGGCAAGTTGATGCTTCCTGTCGAGAGTTGCTTGGTATGGAAAGGGAGCATACATGGGGACTCGCGCGTGGTGACCCCCGGGAGTGGCGTCGTAGGATGAGCGGGGCGACGCGCCTCTCTTCGTATTCCCCCAATGATTGATTGATTGATATATATGTAGGCTACGCATATATATATATATATATATATATATATATATATATATATATATATATATATATATATATATATATATATATATATATATATATATATATATATATATATATATATATATATATATATATATATATATATATATATATATATATATATATATACATATGTATATATATATATATATATATATATATATATATATATATATATATATATATATATATATATATATATATATATATATATATATATAACAGGGTGTAACACGAGTTTCTGCAAATATTGATACAGGTGAAAGAACATGTAATTCTAAGCACAAAATATTCTATAACCATATGCTTTTTGAAGCTTCCTATAGACGTGAGATGAAGTTAGAAAAATTAGCGCGGCCAGTAATTTCACCATGGCAGGCGGTTGCCGCTCGGTGACATTTTGAATGATTTAATCATAATGTGTACTAGTAATGGAGCATTACATTATCTTATAACAACACAATTGGTATTAATGCACATGTTATTACTAAATAAGCAGTACATGAGAACAGCAGGGCTGTAATAAACAATACTGTAAAAGGCTACATGTCATCGTGTCAGGGAGGGTAGGATGGAACACGTGACTCAGCTGATCGGCGTGAGGCCTCGCAGCCTAGTCCCTCCTTCCTCCCCCGCCCCGACGCGTTGCCACTTAGCTTTTTGCAGTATTGTTTAATACAGCCGTGCTGTTCTCATGTACTGCTTATTTAGTAATAACATGTCCATTAATACCAATTGTGTTGTTATAAGATAATGTAATGCTGATGAAGATGAAAGGCAGATGAAGAAGACTATACAGCGTTCTGGAGGATCAAGGGAGGAGGGTGTGCGGATCTAGACGGCTAAGCCGGTAACCAATTGGCTGTTCCTCTATTGAGGGAGACGTGTCGTTCAGATGTTGGCAACACCTGGAAATCATCTGTTTGCATGTTGATCTTGGGCTGTTTCAAAGCAATGTATATTGCTTCTAGGTAAAGAAGCCGGCGAAGATCTTGTTCCTTGTCAATAGTGTGGTGTTTTTGTTAACGTCATCTCTTATCAGGCGGGATTTGTGCAAGGTGTCGTAGTGGTTCTTGATAGACCCATTGTTCAGGTGATTGGTAAGGCGCCTCGTCAGTCTAGTCCGCTTCATTCCAATATAAGAGTGAGGTCCACATTCCTCACTGTCACAGGTGTGTTGGTAGATGACGTGGTCTTCTTGAAGCGGCGTCTTGGTCGCGTTGAGGGTGTTACAGAGCAGAAAATGGGCAGTTTTTCCTGATTTTGTTGTAGATGATAAGAGCGAGGGGTCTTTCTGGGTCTGTAGGACGAACGTTGCGGTGTATTATATCTTTAATAGTCTTCTCATCCGTCTTGTAATCTGTAGACATATGTTTTTTTATAGAAAAGCTTGATGGGTTCGCCGGTGGTGGGAGTGGTGGTGTCCTGGTTGATATACCATTTGTCTATGATTCTCTTAGTGCCGTAAGCCACATCAGAATTAGAGTAGCCGTTGTTAATAAGGACTTGTGTAACGCGCTAAAGTTCTTGGTGAGCGTCTTTCCAAGTAGAGCAATGAGAGAGGGCGCGTCTGACATAAGAAGCGCTGATGGTGGAATGCAGGTAACACTTAGGGCACTCACTTTCCCCGTTTAGGCAGAGTCCCTTGTTAGAATACTGTAGTCTTTGCAGAATACTATAGTCTTAAATCCTGCTATCTCTGAACTAACGAGAATATCCAGGAAAGGGAGACGTCCGTTGGTAACATCCTCATAAGTGAAATTAAGCTCGGATTCGGCGATGAAACGTTGTCTGAGGTCCTGCAGTTCTTGAAGGTTCTTAACCCGAATGAAGATATAATCAAAGTCGCGGCAATAGAGCATGGGGCGGTTGAAAGCTAAGAGTCTTGATTCAATCGTCCCCATATAGAAATTGGCGAACAGGACTCCGAGGGGGCTGCCCTTCGCTATACCATCGATTTGCTGGTACATCAGACCATTAGGGCAAAGGAAGGAGGCTTCTTTCGTGTAGATGCGCAGCATAGTCTTTAAGGCAATCTCTGGGATGTCGAGGGGCTTGGTGTCTTCACTGCGGTAAACGCGATCGAGGATGAAATCAATAGTTTCATCGACAAGAACGTTCGTGAAGAGGCTTTCAACGTCGCGAGGCGATGATGTCGTTGGGGGCAGAAGGGGCGTCACGCAGAATTTCAAGGAAGTCGGAGGCAGAGGAGAGGCTATATGCTCTCTATATGCCCCCTTCCTTTGCCTTAGTGGTCTGATGTATCCCTCGCTCTTATCATTTACTACAAAACCAAGAAAACTGCCCATCTTCTCCTCCGTAACACCCCCAACGCGACCAAGACGCCCCTTCAAGAAGACCACGTTATCTACCAACACACATGTGACAGTGAGGTATGTGGACCTCACTTATATATTGGAATGACGCGGACTAGACTGGCGAGGCGCCTTACCTGTCACCTGAACTCTTACAGTCGGCGCAAAAAAAACTTAGGACGGCAAACAAATTTGGGCGGGAATAACGTCCTTAGCTGTTTTGACAATTTCGATGGGAGCGATTGAATTGTTTTACGTTTTTTGTATATTTGGCTGTGCATTAGGGTGTCTGCTGTAGATTCCTCGCTGCTGTCCGCTCTGTTTCTTCTAAGTCATCATAGGAAGAGGTTGTTGTGTTTGGTTCTCCAACCTTCCTACACCCCCATTCGCCCCTCCATCTTTTACCACCTCATCCAGGTCTACTAAAGCATTATGCCGGGCAAATCTCTATCCATTGTGAAGAAGACACATATTGTAACCTTTTATCGAAGTGGGAAAACAATT
>JACEEZ010019104.1:0-12500 GCA_016584305.1 Chionoecetes opilio | reverse complement strand
ATATATACACACACATATATATATATAGCTATATATATATATAATATATATATATATATATATATATATATATATATATATTATATATATATATATATATATATATGAATATATATACATCTATAAATATAGTATATATATATATATATTTTTTTTTTTTACATGACAAAGAACTGGCCAAAGGGCACAACAAAAAGAGGTAACACAAAGCCCGCTTAGTTGTCAGTCCCTATAAAGAAGACAGTAAGAGAATAAAGAAAGAGGGGTGGCCCAATTTAGTTCGGGAGGTGTCTTGTCACTCTTCTCTTGAAAAGATTTAAGTCGTAGGAAAGTAGAAAAATAGAAACAGGAAGAGAGTTCCAGAGTTTACCTTTGAAAGGGATGAAAGAGTGAATATACTGATTAACTCTTGCATTAGGAAGATGGACAGAATAGGGATGAGAATGAGTAGAAAGTCTTGTGCAGCGAGGTCGCGGGAAGGGAGGAGGCATGCAATTAGCAAGTTCAGAAGAGAAGTGGGCATGAAAATAACGGTAGAAGATAGCAAGAGAAGCAACATTGCGGCAGTGATTTAAAAATTGAAGACAGTCAGTCAGAGGGGAGTTGATGAGACGAAAAGCTTTTGACTCAACCCTGTTTAGGAAAGCTGTATGAGTGGATCCCCCCAAAACATGTGAGACATACTCCATACATGGGCGGATGAGGCCCCTGTAGAGCAAGCACCTGGGAGGGAGAAAAAGAAGGACGCAGACGCCACAGGACACCTAACTTCTTAGAAGCTGTTTTAGCAAGAGATGAGATGTGAAATTTCCAGTTCAGATTTTTAGTAAAGGATATTCCAAGAATATTCATTGTAGAAGAAGGAGATAGTTGAGTGTCATTGAAGAAGAGGGGAAAGTTATCTGGTAGGTTTTGTCGAGCAGATAGGTGAAGAAATTAGGTTTTTAAGGCATTGAACAAAACAAGGTTTGCTTTGCCCCAATCATAAATCATAGAAATATCAGAAGTTAGGCGCTCCGTGGCATCTATCCATTAATCACCTAGTTCCTCCTGTTGAGTTGGACGTCTAATAAACGACGTTGAAAATGCAGGGTAGAATCATTAGCGTAGGAGTGGATAGGGCCTTGAGTTAGACTTAGAAAATCATTCATGAATAATAGAAAGAGAGTGGGCGATAGGACAGAACCCTGGGGAACACCACTATTGATAGATTTAGGAGAAGAACAATGTCCGTCTACGGTAGCTGCAATAGAACGGTTTGAAAAGAAACTTGTGATGAAGGTAAAGAGAGAAGGATAGAAACCGGATGTGGGTAGTTTGGAAATTAAAGATTTGTGCCAGACTCTATCAAAAGCTTTTGATATGTCAAAGGCAACAGTAAAAGTTGCACAAACTAAAGGAGGAGGACCAATATTCAGTTAGGAAAGCTAGAAGATCGCCAGTAGATCGCCCTTTACGGAAACCTGTATGACGATCAGATAAAAGATTGTGAGCAGATAGATGCTTAAGAATCTTCTTATTAAGTATAGATTCAAAGCTTTAGAAAGGCTGGAAGTTAAAAAAATAGGATATATATATATATATATATATATATATATATATATATATATATATATATATATATATATATATATATATATATATATATATATATATATATATATATATATATATGTGTGTGTGTATATGTATGTGCGTGTGTGTGGTGTGTGTTGTGTGTGTGTGTGTGTCTGTGTATGTGTGTGTGTGTGTGTGTGTGTGTGTGTGTATGTGTATGTGTGTATGTGTGTGTGTGTATGTGTGTGTGTGTATGTGTGTGTATGATTGGCGAAAATATAACAAATTAAAGCTATGTTGAGTGACATTTACATTTTCCACAGATTATAAAAGTTGACCCTGCATTGAAGCAGATTAAGGAGGGAAAATTCTCTCTTCTACATTTTGAAAGGTACATCACGATTATTATTCAGTCATACTACACCGACGATAGACATCGGACGCCTTTCTTCATCAGCAAATCTGGATTTCCTCTTGCAACAACTTTTGGATGGAGTTTCAGGTATTATGTATTTTGTGTTCTGCAAATTAATATAAATCTCCTAAAAAACTTTGTCTGATATCCATTTATTAACATATTCAGTTTTTTTGTCCTATATAAAAGCCAATTTGTTAACAGTCCAATATCCAAACCTCACAGTTTGAACCACTGCAGGTATTTATAGCATGCAGCAAAAAAATCTTAAATTCATAATGCACAATACCAAAGATAAGCAGCTCACAATATACGATTATTCGAATTATTCTTAAAGTAATCGTCCAGACCCATTATTTCTTTGCATATGTAAGAAGTGCAGATTTTGGTTTAAACTTCGCGGTGAAATGGAGAGGAAACGGGGCGGCAAGAATGGGCCCCAGACATAACTACGTCACGGTTTGTTTACATCGGTGCATTGTGGGGATAAGGCGGGGTCGCCGCGGGTGGACCTACGAAGGGAAAACTACGGCGATGGAAGAATTTAGAGTTATTTTGCGCGAAATTGATATTCCAGGTGCTATATTACTGTGCTCTGTTCTCGCTGACAACACTATAGAGAAGACCTGAGGTAATGGCTGATGTGCAGAGGTTTCTAAACTAAGAAAACAGAGTCATAACAGAGCCTCGTCAAAAGGTAAGCAACTGGTAGGTACGTAATGTGTCCCTACCACTTGCTTACTTCTTAATGAGACTCCGCTGTGACTGTTTTCCTGGTTTAGAAGCCTTTGCACATCAATCATCACCTCAGGTCTTCTCTATGTTGTCAGCGAGCACGGAAATATAGCACCTGGAATATCAATTTCGACCGCAACAACTCGAAATTTTTTCATCGTCGTAGGCTTCTCTTTGTAGGTTGTACATATTCATGGTTATGATTGAATTAAAATACCTTATTAATTGAGTTCCTTTTGTTGTCTTTCCTCATAATAAGTAGTGGTACATCATGGTTTAAGTGTTACTTGACGAGCCAATGCATACTCTTGAGTCTATACCACGGTTACCGGTCATTTCGCCCACACGTCAATTCCCCCACAAGACATTTCACCCTCATGTAAGAGTCAATTCGCCCACATGTAAGAGTCAATTCGCCCACTCTAAAGTCAATTCGCCCACACGATCCATGTCACGGAGTCATGGAGTCACATATCTTCCTCTAGCAGAAATGGAATGAACCACCTTGGGCGAAATGACGGTAAATTTCTAGTGTTTGACCATACTCGCCCACTTACCCAAACAAGTTTGGGGACCTGTGGGAATGCGGGGTTTTCGGGTGGGGAACAAATTATGCGTCGGAAACACGTAATTAAAGAGTTGTGTAAGGGGGGTAAAATTCCCTAGATCTAGGGTAATTTCCTTATGTCTAGAGAAAATTACTAATCAAAATAAACCTAACCTAATCAAAATTAAGCTACCCTAGCAGGGGGCTTGACCCACCGATAACCTAACCTAACCTAACCAAATCTAACCTATCCTAACCTAACAAAATCTAACCTAACCTAACCTAACCTAACCAAATCTAACCTATCCTAACCTAACAAAATCTAACCTAACCTAACCTAACCTAACCAAATCTAACCTAACCTCCTAGCGGGGGGGTTGGGAGGGTTCTCGACACACTAAACAAATATAACCTAACCTCCTAGCGGGGAGGTTGGGGGGGTTGGCAAGGATGGGTAATGTCATGGTTATGCAACTTGTTTATGGATGGAGTAATAAGATAAATCAAAGCAAAATCTAACCTAACCATTACCGTCAGCGAGTTTTCCCGATTTGTGTAGGGATAAAAATATCCCTTACACATCCTTACCTCAGGTACCATGAGGTAAGGATGGGTAATGTCACCGTGGTTATGCTACTTGTTTATGGATGGTGTAATAAGATAAATCAAAGCAAAGGTTGGTGATGTTGGTACAGGTATCCGGTCATTTCGCCCACATGCCATTTCGCCACACCATGGAGTCATTTCGCCCACAGGTCAATTCGCCCACACTATGGAGTCATTTCGCCCACACTATGGAGTCTAGGAGCTAGGAGGTTAGGTTATATTTGTTTAGTGTGTCGAGAACCCCCCCACCCCCTCGCTAGGAGGTTAGGTTAGATTTGTTTAGGTTAGGTTAGGGTAAGTTAGATTTGGGTAGGTTAGGTTAGATTTTGTTAGGTTAGATTTGGTTAGGTTAGGTTTGCTTAGGTTAGGTTATCGGTGGGTCAAGCCCCCTGCTAGGGTAGGTTAATTTTGGTTAGGTTAGGTTTATTTTGGTTAGGCAATTTTCTCTAGACATAAGGAAACTACCCTAGATCTAGGGAATTTTACCCCTCCCACACAACTCTTTAATTACGTGTTTCCGACGCATAAATTTTTTCCCCACCCGAAAACCCCGCATTCCCACAGGTCCCCAAACTTGTTTGGGGGAAGTGGGCGAGTATGGTCAAACACTAGAAATTTACCGTCATTTCGCCCAAGGTGGTTCATTCCATTTCTGCTAAAGGAAGATATGTGACTCCATGACTCCGTGACATGGATCGTGTGGGCGAATTGACTTTAGAGTGGGCGAATTGACTCTTACATGTGGGCGAATTGACTCTTACATGAGGGTGAAATGTCTTGTGGGCGAATTGACGTGTGGGCGAAATGACCGGTAACCGTGGTATAGACTCAAGAGTATGCATTGGCTCGTCAAGTAACACTTAAACCATGATGTACCACTACTTATTATGAGGAAAGACAACAAAAGGAACTCAATTAATAAGGTATTTTAATTCAATCATAACCATGAATATGTACAACCTACAAAGAGAAGCCTACGACGATGAAGAAATTTCGAGTTGTTGCGGTCGAAATTGATATTCCAGGTGCTATATTTCCGTGCTCGCTGACAACATAGAGAAGACCTGAGGTGATGGTTGATGTGCAAAGGCTTCTAAACCAGGAAAACAGTCACAGCAGAGTCTCATTAAGAAGTAAGCAAGTGGTAGGGACACATTACGTACCTACCAGTTGCTTACCTTTTGACGAGGCTCTGTTATGACTCTGTTTTCTTAGTTTAGAAACCTCTGCACATCAGCCATTACCTCAGGTCTTCTCTATAGTGTTGTCAGCGAGAACAGAGCACAGTAATATAGCACCTGGAATATCAATTTCGCGCAAAATAACTCTAAATTCTTCCATCGCCGTAGTTTTCCCTTCGTAGGTCCACCCGCGGCGACCCCGCCTTATCCCCACAATGCACCGATGTAAACAAACCGTGACGTAGTTATGGGTAGGGTCCATTGGCAGGAGTGTGTGACCGCGTGGGAGGGACACAGGAGGGGGCTTTGTTGTGCTGGCTGGCGGGCCGGGGAGAGAGACGAAGGGAGCCGTGGCTGGCGTGGGGGGCGGAGCTGGGCAGGAACCCAGCAACAAAGGTAGTTGCGCCAGCAACGACCATCTCTCTGAACTTCTTTTCCTAACGACGAAAGCTACAAAGCCTCCCTTTTCGGTCGTTAACGCGTCGGAAGGCGCTGACTGGCTAAGGAGAGTAATGACGTCATCAAGTGCGTCATCAGTCACCAGCCAATGACAAACAGTTTTTAAAGCTTCTCGACCAATCACAAGTCAGCGAGACATATTTCCGGGCAAGAATGGCATGCCAGACTGCCTCTCCCCGCCTTCTTGCCCCGTCATCTCAAACTAATTCTAGTTTTATTCGGAATGCTTGCGTTTTAAGGAGTTTTAATGTATCAGATAGTAAGATGTATAAGTAAGGAGCCTGTGTTGCTAGTGTTTTGGTGGTAGGTGTGTGTGTGGGTTAAAATAGTGAATATTTGTGTTATGGAGAGGCCCCGAGGCAAGGCCTCTCCGTCACTCTGCCCCGTCATCAGTCACCTCATCATAACATCTTTAAATCACCCTTATTTAAGGTGTCCCACGGTGCTACATTGATTTAGATAATGACAAGTATATATAACATCTCACCATAATCACTAAGTTGTATAATAACGAGTAATAAGACGTTTAAGCCTGCCCAAACCTACAGTGGCGGAGGAGCTGGGGGCTCCAGCCGCCACACTCAATAGTTTTGAGTAAAAACCCGCAGTTATCCGCCTCACCTGTATCTTCCTGAAGAAGACAGTCAGCTCCCACGTCTGTGATAGCACCGTAGGATATCACCAGGGATCATAGGATTCCTCAAGGGGTTCTCGCTCCCCTACTAAATATTACCAAAGACATCTATCTCCCTTGGTGAAGTTGGTGTTGATATCCACCTCACGGGCTTCATCCTGCTGCTGCTGCTGCTGCTGAAGGCCGCGCTGCCAGACGTAGATGAGTCCCTTGCTTGTATTTCATCTCTTTACTCATATATATGAATAATATCCATCCAAATGCAATCATATGTCTACATTCACCTATAAAAAAGATATTTCATAGCATACCAAGCAATAATGAGCATGCCTGGAGACTTCCGACCTCTGCTAATATTGGTCTTGAGCAGTCATTGGCCAGTGTGCACGTGAACGACGAAATCGACGAATTTTCCGCGCTGTGGGTTCCGTCGTTGGACTAACAACCAAAAAAAGGTCTTTAAGTGTTTTGTGGCTTCTGGCCCAGCTGGTCGCTTCACAGTGGTGAGTCTGGCGTGGTGGTGAGCCTAGTGTGATGGTGAGGCTGGTGTTAAGGTAAGCCATTGGGTCTTTGGCCTAGTGTGCAGTGTGGTGTAGTGGGTGGTGGGGTGTGTAATGGTGTTGTGTAAGCCATTGGGTCTTCGGCCTAATGTGCAGTGGGGTGTAGTGGGTGCAAGGATGTGTAATGGTGTTGTGTAAGCCATTGGGTCTTTGGCCTAATGTGCAGTGTGGTGTAGTGGGTGCAGGGGTGTATAATGGTGTTGTGTAAGCCATTGGGTCTTTGGCCTAATGTGCAGGTTTGTGTTAGTAAAGTAAGGCAAAAAGGAATTTGGTGTTTCCTTGTGCCCTGGCCGGAGTTGTCTAAAGGGAGGGTTTAACCGGGAGAGTGTGACGGGTGGGGGTTTTCTGGGTGAGTCGCAGGAGAAAGGCGAGCCCTCCAAGCGTCTCAATCTTAAGGCCTGGTAATAACCCGCAGACGGCCTTACATGTACCGAAGAGACAGTCTACTCCAAGTATGTTGATAGCACCGTAGGATATACTTGGATTATTTCTCAAGTGGGTTCTTCAGTCCCTATAAAATATAAACCAGAAATCTATCTCCCATGCGTAGTGGTGAAACTACAGGATCTCACCTCTCGCCTTGCTGCTGAATGCCGCGCTGCCATACTAGGAGATTCCATAGCGTATTTAATTCGTCTTTTCCATCTATATTTGTATTCTGCCAAATTGCACATATGTCTACATTCACCTAATAAAAAATATTCATGCAACCAAGCAATTAATGACATCCTGAGACTTCCGACCGCTAATATTGTCTTTGGACAAGTTTGGCAGTATGACTATCAAATGAAAAAATCGACAAACAGATAAGAAGGCCATTTGGGTTCCGATTGTAAACCTAAAAAAGTCCTTTAATGTTTTGGCTAAATGCCATGGGTATCCTTACAACGGTGTTGATCTTTCTGCTTTTGTTGTGTGCTAATGAATTGGGAACTGGTGTTAAGGTAACTAGAAATTTGCTATGTGCAGTGGGTGTTGGTGTGTGGGGTGTTTAATTTGGTTAAGCAGATTGGGTCTATGGCCTTAATGACAGTGGGAGTAGAAATGGTGCAAGGATTGAAATGTGTTTGTTAACCATTGGGTTTTGGCCTAATGTAATGTGCGAGAGTGGGTGCAGGGGTCTATAATTTGTGTTAACATTGGTTCTTTGGCTTATGGGTTTTTTTTGTAAATAAGAACAAACATAAGATATTGGTTTTCCTTAGCCCTGCGTTCTAAAGGAGGCGTTTAACCGGGAAGTCGCGGGGGTTTCTGGGTGAGTCGCAGTCAAAGCCGACCCCTCCCGAGCTAGGCTTTATAGAGAAGGGTTGCCTGCCGTGGTAAGCGTCCGATTAAGGAAGTATTCCCTCTTAGGACATAGATATTAAATGTTAAAATTCATTCAAAACATCAAATCCAGAAAAAATAATTTATTTTCACATAATATTTCCGTGAAAACATGTCTTTTGTAAAAAAGCGGGAATAATACCTTCTCCGTTCCAGCCGCACACCCACCCAAATATCCCAACACTCATGCCCGTTTCCCCACCCACATCCCCACCACCAACCAACACTTATCCCCGCTTCACCACGCACATCAACACTGATCCCCGTTTCCCCACCACCAATACCCATCCCCGTTCCCCACCAACATTCAGCTTTAGAAATAGGTATGGCAGCTCTGGAGCCATCTAGGTGAAGCATAGAAAGGAAAAATGAAGGAAGAAACATTGTTAGACAGGTTTTTGGCTAGATGCAAGAAGTCACGAGAGAACTTTGGTTAAAAATGACACTTTCTATTGCTGAAAGATTTTTTTAAAAGTTGAAAGAAAAGATTATCATGATTAGGGGCATAAATATATATGGCATGAGTTTCAGGAGATGGATGGTTACGGTACCGTCTGTGAGCCGCCTCTTTATCTTGGGCAGAACAAGCAGAGTTAAACCAAGGTTGACGATCTTTATGATTAGAGAAAGTGTGTTGAATGTATGCCTCTATGCCAGAGACAATAACCTCAGTAATACTCTCTGTCAAAAAAAAGAGATGGGTCTCTGATATGGTAGTAATGATCTTTCCATGGAAAATCAGAGTAGAACTGCCGTAGGTCCTCCTGCTTAGCTGAGTTGAAATGCCAGTTGTGAAATACAACTCACAACTCTTGCATACCTGTCCCCATCCATTGCTGTGTCATCCACTCCTTCTTACATCATTGTTTGTTTTTTCATTTTCCCTTATTGCTTGTTACATCAATATACTTTTATTGTTATTAACTTACTCACTCTTTAAATTATAAATAGCATGATACAAATTAAGCAGGAAAAATGACATGCACATAGATATATATATATATATATATATATATATATTTTATATTATATATATATATATATATAATATATATATATATATATATATATATATCAATATATCAAGATCTCCTCTATATATATATATATAATTAATATATATATAATATATATATATATATAATATCAGAGAAGAGATAGAGAGAGAGAGAGAGAGAGAGAGGGGGAGAGAGAGAGAGAGAGAGAGAGAGAGAGAGAGAGAGGAGGAGAGAGAGAGAGAGAGAGAGAGAGAGAGAGAATGAGAGAATGAGAGAGAGAGAGAGTGTGCAGAATAGCAAAATGTCCTTCAAAATCTTAAAGTTTTAGTTCAGACCATTTCATCATTCCTGATTTAATGTAGTTACAATATATTGTCAAGTATATCAACAATATGTTGTCACTTTTTGTATCCTGTCAGCCGTTTTTTTATAATCCGCAATCAAAATCTGTAAATTTCACAAGTTTTAAAAATGCTCTTGGCAACTAGCATACGATGCACCATGACTCGATTTCATCACGGAAGGTGCGCCCCGATCCCGAAGCAGGCCAGAAACATGTGAGCACAGACAATAAACATAGTACTTGAATAATTTTGGGTGTTTCTGATAGATTTGTTTTGCAGATATGGTATATAATTGCATCCTTTATGGGTGCACCAAGATAGGTGTGCCTTTCTAGAAAAGTTTGCAGAAGTTACCGACCAGTAGGACCACGAGAAATGTGTGGCAAAGGTTTGTGCGTCGGACGAGGGCAGATTGGAATGTGGACCCGGTGAACCATCGCAATTGGATGAATGTGGGGAATCGGGGGTGGGTGTTATTGATGGGGAATGGTGAGTGTTAGTTAACCTTAGTTAGTTCTATCAGGAAGTACTGAGAGTAAGAATAGGAAAGTCTGTTTCCAGGGCTATTCAAAACAAAAACTTAGTCGGATGACATTAGGATTACATTCTAACAAATAGTATATCAAAATTATGTAGTGTTATGTTTACTAACACTATTAAATGTAAATACCAATACAACAAGGTTCACTCTGTTCATTCACCCTGCTTCACCAGCTCCCTCGAAAATACCTTCGAGATCTTTAGTGTCTTCACCAGTCTACTCAACAGTGTGTTCGAGCTCGATCGCCCTGCTTTATCCACCTGTTCGACTAATACTAGGCGAGGTCACTGCGGTCCAACTCGAGCACAACCTGCACTCTCCACCTCGGGCTGCTCTCTCCTTGGTTACTGCTGAACCGTGGGCTGGTTTCGAGCGTCTCCCTCCCAAGCAACTCCTTTCTCCAAGCTAGTCCTGACTCCGCAATCATCTGACTTCCTCCGTCGCCGCAACCATTATACCATACCCCTGTCATCGTTAAGAAGTGGGTCTCGTGGCTGACCAAGAGTGTTACGGAGGGACCTTAGCTTCTGGCAATACCTACACCTGCACACCTAAAAGAGGACTTAAGTGGTTCATTAGCTAAAATTAATTATGTTTTTAGCGTGAATATTTAAAGCAGACGGCTTAAGCTGAAAAAACATAACACACCAAGTGATTATAATCACTCAAGCGCAAGCATTACCGGACGCATATAATCTTTCTACACCTGATGTAAATTCACGAGTTCTAATGTCACGGAAAAAAATCCTTTCTTTCCAGCTACTAACATGAATACTGACACAACAGGTTAAGCATCTACCGATACCACTTACCCTGGCAGTACTAATGCTTCTGCCATAAATGCAAGCATACCACAGGCTTCTGCTCATATTAAAGTCATTCCTACTTCTACGTCAATAGGCCTGTACGGTGGGCAGGACTCTGATTACAGTGCATATGGTTTTATAAGCATGTGTAAAGATGTCATGCAAGGATCAAACATATGTACTGACGAGGCAAAATCTCTTTTGTGAGATCTTGGCTGGTCCCAGCGTCAAGGGCTTTAAATTTGAAGCAGAGTTCTGCGTTCAACTCTAGGGACATTGGAAGAAATTTCAACACTTTTCGCAACAATTTTCTCCAAGTATTTGAAAGTGGCAGCAAAATTACATTAGTTATATTATTAAGTCATGTTGGGGAAACAACACTGGCCAATGCATCGTCCTATTTCTTTTGAGACGGACTAGTAGGGGCATCTCAATTGTCTAATGATCAAATCAGAGTTTTAGGAGAAAATTAGATTCTAGGGTACAATTTTCATTGAGATTATGCAAAAAAATAAGTTGAAATGTTTATTTATTTGTTCGACATATCGAGAAAGGCACACCATGCGGCCTTGACCTTGTCTTTCAAGCCATGGGGAGGCGGTGGCCGAGTGGTTAGCGTGTTGGAGTGGTGAGCTTAATGTCCCGAGTTCGAATCTTGCCGGGAGCAATTCTTTCAAGAGCCTGGTAGGGGAGCAGAAGGTCCCGAGTTCAAGTCCCACCAAGAAGCAACTGTCAAATCTATCGTCGAGTGGCTGAAGAAACACGCATGCAGCTATAACCTGTTCTCCGTTTGCGAGTGCGATGGAGGAACACCAGAGGCAGCGTGAGTCTAATTGAAGATCCGATCATCACAGAAAACGGGATCTCCACCTAAGACCACAGGTGTCACTATAAAAATCCAGCCTGCGCCACTAACGTGCAAGATCAACCAACATCACGACTCTCCATAAGCCTACAGGCTACAGGTGCTATAGGTCCAACATAAAAAAAAAAAAAAAAAGGCTGGGGACAGGCTAATGTATTGAATAACCGATGTTTAAACAACAAAATTTGAAAACGATCATAAACCTGGGCAGATTTCAACTTCCATAACAGCTCCATTGGTGACTGATCAGGAGGATCTGCCTTCTTATGCACCAGCGACAGCCACATCCATTGGGGTGTGTGCAAATGGCCACAAAACAGGACACATCGAAAGTAGGTGCTACAAGAAAACTATACAGCGACAAGCGTCAGCTGATAGTGGTGACACCACATACAGAAGGCCGGATCAAGCACGAAAGACTAATGTCTCGGTCCGACCTACGGTCTTTGTTACCTCTCGCACTAATTGCAATGAGGTAAGTAACATTGCATGAGGACCAACTAGATTTTCAGCTCCAAAACGGTCGTGGAACAATGACTCATGGTCCTACACGCACTTGGCTAATTCATAATCACAGCACTGAACAATATGTTAATGTCCTCGGAATGTATGATGAACGCCAACAAAGGTATTCATCTAATGAATTCAAACTGTCGGAGGAAGCTTTGCGTTCTGCAATAAAAAAACAGACTAGCCATTCAGTAAAATGCCTTAAAAGAATGAGGAACCAGAGCACACTGACATGTCAGATTACATGTCTGTAGCAAATCAAATATTATGACGCTGTCAATCATTATTTTCAGGAAGATAGATTTACTGATATGAGAGGAACATCTAGTGTAGAAGATTTTGATATAATAGCATTAACAGAAACATGGTTAGATATTTCAGGCAAAGTATTGAATCCCGAAGTTGAGATAAAAGGG
>JACEEZ010019103.1:31291-41367 GCA_016584305.1 Chionoecetes opilio | reverse complement strand
AATGTCGTTAAAACATCACTTCAGGCATTCTAGTTTTGGGTCACCTGGATAATGGTATTATATTGATTTGTCGCAGAAATAATGCCTGAAAGTCTTCAAAATGTAAATAAACAAATTCCCTGTGGTCAGGCAGGTCCCTTGTAGTCCAAAGCATATATTTTGATGTACACGCATTAACTTATGATACCTGAGTGAAAAGTTATGGGTATGTCAATATTTCCATTTCCGCAAATGGCGTCATGGGGGCCATTTTTCATTGCAGGGTTCTACTGGTCTCGAATTCCAAGGGACTTTTAGTATGTTGTTTAGATTACCATTTTATGTGAATCCTGAAAAAATCAGCTTGTTAGGAGTTTTTTCTAGGTCAAACCTAATGTTCTTGGACTAACGGTGATAATAAACTTTGCAGCGCGAAATTCAATTACTCTGATCCATGAACTTCGAAATTCTTATGATGATTGTTATGAATTTACTTAACTTTCTCTCTCTCTCTCTCTCTCTCTCTCTCTCTCTCTCTCTCTCCTCTCTCTCTCTCTCTCTCTCTCTCTCTTCTCTCTCTCTCTCTCTCGTCTCTCTTCTCTCTCTCTCTCTCTCTCTCATACACACACACACACACACACACACACACACACACACACATGCGCACACAACACACACACACAACACACACACACACACACACACACCACACACACACACAACACACACACCACACACACACACACACAACACACACACACACACACACACACACACACACACACACACACACACACACACACACGTAATTTGTATATTTGAAATGACACGTATCTTCCCTATGACTAAACATCAGCATCATAAAAAAGAGTCAAAGATGTCCTTGAAAATACACATAAACATCAAATAAAACACATCTTTCAAAATAGTCCAGAAAGAAAGAACACATTATAATCAATGAAAGTTTGCAGCCAATTAAGTTGTTTACAGTCGTCTTACATGCAATTGAAAAACAGAGTTACGTTACCTATAATTGGAGACACCTGCTCTGTCCTCTACCTAGTATCCCTCTTCCTTCTCTTAGTTAACACCCCCCTTTCCCTTCCCAAAGCCTCCCTACCTGCACCAATTAACCCCTTGAGGCCCAGAACTTAATTTTCATTGTAATTTGGGTGTCATTAGACGATTTTTAGTGAATTTAAGCAATGTAATATAGATATGACCAAAGACTACTCTATACTGGACTTGCTACTCGTGCCCCGCGCAAACCCGCCCATGACCAGTGGAGGCCAGTTTTGCGATTCCTTACATTTTCGAACATCACTCCCATCTCCCTTCCTATGGTTTATCAGTATAAATGATATACCGTTATCTTCGTAAATGTTTGTTCTATAATATTATCAAATAAAAAACAGTAAAATGCACTAAAGAAATGTCATTATGAGAGAGTGAAGAAATATGCATGAACTCAATATTCACTTAAACTCTTCGCCATTTAATATTTTGCGAGAAAACTTTTTACATGAAACATAGCAATAGAAACGGATTTTCATTAGCTTTCCATTGCTATATTTCGTTTTCTGATAAATGAATTAGAACCATGCATAAATTAGCGTTAACAAAAAATATAACATCATCAATCGGATCGGCAAGTAAAAAAAGAGTTCCATGAATACAGTAGACTATGGTTTATCAGTATAAATGATACACTGTTTGGTAAATGTTTGTTCTATAATATTATCAAATTAAAAACTGTGAAATACCCTAAAGAAATGCCATTATGAAACTCTGAAGAAATATGCATGACTTCTAATATTCACTTAACTCTTCGCCATTTAATATTTTGCGTGAAAAGTTTTTTCATAAAACATATCAATAAAAGCGGAATTTTATTAGCTTTTTCCATTAATATATTTAGTTTTCTGATAAATAAATTAGAACTATGCATACATTAGCGTTAACTAAAACAATTACATCATCAATCGGGTAATTTTCCCGATTGATGAGGTTATTTATTTAGTTAACGCTAATTTATGAATAGTACTAATTCATTTATCAGAAAACAAAATATATCAATGGAAAGCTAATAACATTCCGCTTCTATTGATATGTTTCATGTAAATGTTTTTCCCGCAAAATATTAAATGGCGAAGAGTTTAAGTGAATATTAAGTTCATCCATATTTCTTCACTCTCTCATAATGGCATTTCTTTAGTGTATTTTACTGCTTTTTATTTTATAATATTATAGAACAAACATTTACGTAGATAACGGTATATCATTTATACTGATAAACCATAGGAAGGGAGATGGGAGTGATGTTCGAAAATGTCAGGAATCGCAAAACTGGCCTCCACTGGAAATAGCCCAAACTGAGTAGCAAGTACAGTATACAGTAATCTTTGACATGAGCTTTTTAGTATGCTTGTCCACTGGTTAATTTGGTTTATTTAGTTACTTTTCGTAATTTTATGGCTCGACAACATGCACTTTTTTTCATAGCAAAGGAAAGCTCTGGGCGTGAAGGGGTTAAACGTCTTCGCTAACAACCCCTTGCCGCGACCACACCCACTCACTGTCCACATCCCCTTCTCACCCTCTACGGTGTTTTGAGCCTCAAGGTTTCTACTCACTCTCAATAGACGGATGGCGCCTGTTAGAGGGTCAATAGCGAAGGCAGGCTCCTTAGTACCCCCGACGCCGTCCCCCGAGAGGGTGTAGGTTAGACGACCGAACTGCCCGGCGTCTGCGTCCGTCGCCGTCACTTGCTGCAACGACGCAAACAAAGGGAGGGTGCCGCGCGTTAATTCCCGCCAGAAATACGGTAACATTGATAAAGGTAGCGATCTGTACCAGCGGATAAAGGCATACAATAAAATCAAAGTGGTACGATTTTGAGCCGTAAGGAATATACTCAAATAACAGTACTAAAAATAAAATAATATACAGGCGCTATAGGCTCCAACGTAAAAACTACAGAAATGAAAAAATAGAGAAATAAATAAAAATCCAACGTAAAAAAAACCAACCAACGTAGAAAAAAAATTCCAACGGGAAAAACAAATCCAACGTAAAAAAAATATTAATAAATCCAACGTTAAAAAAAAAAAAAAAAAAAAAAAAAAATACAAACCCTCACCGTGAGGATTGTTTTGGGGAGGTGCCTGTCGTCCTCCTCCGTGATTTGCGTCTCGTGTAGGGTCGTGTGGAAGACAGGGGTGTGGTCGTTCTGGTCCTGCACCCGCACCGCCACCCGCGCCTCGCTGCTCGCCTCCCCCGCCCGCGCCGCCACCACCAGCTCGTACTGAGGGCGCCAGGACCAAACGGCGGGGCAGGGGAATGAATAGCATGAATAAGAATGCATAGCATGATTAAACATGGAAGGGAAAGGGAAGAGTAAGATAAAGAGGTGCATAAACAGTGGAGTATGGGAATGAATAAAATGAATAAGAATGAATAGCATGAATAAGAAATGAATAACCTAATTAAATACAGATGGGAAAAGGAACAGGAAAATAAAGAGATGCAGAAACGGTGAAGCATGGGGATGAATAAGAATGAATAGCATGATTAAACACAGAAGGGAAAGGGAAGAGGAAGATAAAGAGTTGCATAATGACACGTGGGAGGAAAAGAGGGAGCAGAAAGGAGGGGAAAGGAGTCCCTGGTGCATGAAAGGGGAAGAAAGGGTGGCTGCTTTCCCCTCCACGATATGAAGTATCTGTTGTATATAGTGGAAGTCTCTGCTTCATGATTAGGCCACCCTCGCCACACAAAATGTGGGGAAGTGGTGGGTAAATTATTGGAATCTATTATTGCAAAAAACATTAGAGAGCACTTAGATAAACATAGTTTGATCAATGATTCACAACATGGATTCACCAAGGGTAGGTCATGTCTCACCAATTTATTGAGCTTTTATAGGAAAGTTTATGAGACGGCAGATTATGATAAGGATTATGATATAATATATATGGACTTTAGTAAGGCATTTGACAAAGTACCACACGAGCGACTCTTAAATAAGGTTAGGGCTCAAGGTATAGATGGGAAGGTTCTTCATTGGATCAGAGCTTGGCTAAGTAATAGGCAACAAAGGGTTACAATTAAAGGTTCCAAATCTGAATGGGGACTGGTGACAAGTGGAGTTCCACAAGGGTCTGTTTTGGGCCCTTACTATTTTTGATTTACATCAACGACTTGGATAGTGGGATTAGCAGTGATATCAGCAAGTTTGCTGATGATACTAAGTTAGGTAGGATTATTGGATCACAGTCTGACGTAAACATATTGCAGGGAGACTTAGATAAACTTAACGAGTGGGCAGTCAGATGGCAGATGGAATTTAATATTGATAAATGTAGCGTTATGAATGTTGGTAGAAAAAACCCTGGTAATAGATACACCATAAGAAATGTATCGCTGAAAAGATCAGAAAGTGAAAAAGATCTTGGAGTGAGGGTGAGCCCAAACCTCCGACCTAGGAAACAATGTATTGAGGCCAGAAATAGAGCTAATAGAGTATTAGGATTCATTACCAGAAGTGTTAAAAGTAGAAGTGCGGAAGTTATTCTAAAGCCTTATCTGGCTCTAGTCAGGCCTCACCTAGACTATGCAGTTCAGTTTTGGTCTCCATATTACAGGATGGATATAGTGTTAGAAAAAGTGCAGAGAAGGATGACCAAAATGATACAAGGGATGCGTAACTTTAGTTATGAGAGGAGATAGAAGTTATTAAAATTACACTCACTCGAGAGACGCAGAGTAAGGGGCGATCTGATAGAAGTTTTTTAAGTGGATAAAGGGATTTAATAAAGGAGAGGTAGGAACAGTTCTTACGGCTTTTAACCAGGGTAGAACAAGAAGTAACGGATTCAAGCTGGAAAAGCGTAGATTTAGAAAGGAAATAGGGAAAACTGGTTCACAAATAGGGTGGTGAATGAATGGAATGGTCTCAGTAGACAGGTAGTTAGTGCTGAGTCATTGGGGAGCTTTAAAGGGGAGCTGGATAGGTTCATGGATGGGGATAAAAGGTAGATGTAGGTAGTGTTAGGTGACAGGAACTACCACGTGTAGGCCTCGCGGCCTCTTGTATCTTCCTTATTTTCTTATGTTCTTATGTTCTAAATGATCTCTCTTCAGTCATCCAGTGAGAAATGCCGAGGAAGATTGCCCCTATTAACCTCCTTGCTACCTTTCCCCTCTCCCTTATCTCTCCCTTATCTTATTTCCCCTACTTATCTCTCCCTTATCATATTTCCCCTCTTCCTTATCTCTCCCTGTCCTCGAGCCTGGCCAGGATCACCGCTCGACCGCTTTTCCACAGTCACCCTGCCAGAGGACTTACGGAATCGACTAAGCCTTCATAAGAGGAGGAAAAGGAGGGGCTTTACCTTGACGTTGCAGGCAGGGAATGGTGGGGCATCAGGGGAACCTTTAAATGTAACTGGGGCTCACGTGTGTTTGTTTGTCTGTCTGTCAATAGCTTATCTCTGTCTCTGTCTGTCCATCTCTCTCTCTCTCTCTATCTATCTCTCTCTCTCTCTCTATCTATCTCTCTCTGTGTAATTGAGAGAGAGAGAGAGAGAGAGAGAGAGAGAGAGAGAGAGAGAGAGAGAGAGAGAGAGAGAGAGAGAGAGAGAGAGAGAGAGAGAGAGAGAGAGAGAGAGAGAGAGAGAGAGAGAGAGAGAGAGAGAGAGAGAGAGAGAGAGAGAGAGAGAGAGAGAGAGAGAGAGAGAGAGAGAGGAGAGAGAGAGAGAGAGAGAGAGAGAGAGAGAGAGAGAGGAGAGAGAGAGAGAGAGAGAGAGAGAGAGAGAGAGAGAGAGAGAGAGAGAGAGAGAGAGAGAGAGAGAGAGAGAGAGACAGACAGGCAGACAGACAGACAGAAAGACAAACAGAAAAACAGGTAGACAGACGGACAGACCAATAGACAGAGGCAATTACTTTTGACAATTTTCCTTTGGCACCAACTTTTACATTTTCCAGCCTCATTTTTGCATCGAGTCTCAGTGTAAAGCGCTGCAAAGCTCGCCTAAACAACAGTTTAGGCTCACACAATGGGCTTCAACAAATTTGTCGTCGTTGTTGTCGCTATTTTTCTTTACTTCGCTTTTCTTCTGCCCAAAGTGGCTGATGGGCTATAGTCTATTCACTTAAGCTGGATTCTTGGTAGCTGCTGGCTGCCTAGACGAGTTTGTAAGGACGTCGCTGATTGGCTGATAGACTCGGGCTGGGTGGTGATGGTGGTGGTACTTGCCTCGCCGCAACCCAAAACCCTTGCCTTGCCTTAAAAAATATTCATATTTCTTGGCTTTACTCATCTCTTACACAAGATAGGCCTATTTTGTTTGCATCAGTGAATCAGGCAGTGATTGTTCAACAACAACACGCCATTCATAACTCAATAGGGTAAAAAATAAAGTCATGACTGACTATCACAGGAGTAGGCGGACTTTTAGGTTTTCAGTGCATTGAAATGTTGTACTCCTACCCGATATTACCAAACTACCAGATGATATTTATGAAAGATGAGCCTACCATCGTGTTCATAATACATTGCTGCATATCATGAGCATAAAAAAATTACACTAAGATTACACTAATATTAAGATAATTGAAGGAAAGTAAAAGAGTGTATAAACATTTTTTCTTGCTTATTTTGCTTCAACTCGCTGTAACTCCATACATTTTGGTCGCATTCAATTTTCAAGAACTGTTTCAAAATCCTTATACTTTTCCGCTTCCTGTGGTAAGTAGCACGTACCAATAAGGAAAAGAGTAGGAGAGACTTTTTCTCGGGAGAGCTATCAGAGGCTCCACCCGTCACGGCACCAGTTTGAAACAGTTTAACTTTCTTAGTCATTTTGACCACCTACACTTTTCCTTATTGCTACGTGCTACATCCCACAGGTAGCGGAAAAGTATAAGGATTTTGAAACAGTTCTTGAAAATTTAATGCGACCAAAACTTATGGAGTTACAGCGAGTTGAAGCAAAATAAGCAAGAAAAATTTTTTATACACTCTTTTACTTTTCCTTCAATTATCTTAATATTAGTGTAGTCTTAGTGTAATTTTTTTATGCTCATGATATGCAGCAATGTATTATGAACACGATGGTAGGCTCAGCTTTTATAAATATCATCTGGTAGCTTGGTAATATCGGATAGGAGTACATCATTCCAATGCACTGAAAACCTAAAAGTCCGCCTACTCTTGTGATAGTCAGTCATGACTTTATTTTTTACCCTATTGAATTATGAATGGCGTGTTGTTGTTGAACAATCACTGCCTGATTCACTGAAGCAAACAAAATAGGCCTATCTTGTGTAAGAGGTGAGTAAAGCCAAGAAATATAAATATTTTTCTGAGGCAACGCAAGGGTTTTGGGTTGAGGCGAGGCAAGTACCACCACCATCGCCACCCAGCCCGAGTCTATCAGCCAATCAGCGACGTCCTTACAAACTCGGCTAGGCTTCGAGCAGCTCCCAGCCCAGGAATCCAGCTTAAGTGAATAGACTATACTACCATACCTACTGAGTACTGTACTACTACTACTACTACTATATGCTACTACCTACTGAGTACTGTATTACTACTATATGCTACTACCAATGAGTACTGTACTACTACTATATACTACTGAGTACTGTACTACTACTATACGTATACTACTACCTACTGAGTACTGTATTACTACTATATGCTACTACCAATGAGTACTGTACTATTACTATATACTACTACCTACTGAGTACTGTATTACTACTATATACTACTACCTAATGAGTACTGTACTATTACTATACACTACTACCTACTGAGTACTGTACTATTACTATATACTACTACCTAATGAGTACTGTACTATTACTATATACTACTACCTAATGAGTACTGTACTATTACTATATACTACTACCTAATGAGTACTGTATTACTACTATATGCTACTACCAATGAGTACTGTACTATTACTATATAATACTACCTAATGAGTACTGTACTATTACTATATACTACTACCTAATGAGTACTGTACTATTACTATATAATACTACCTACTGAGTACTGTACTATTACTATATACTACTACCTAATGAGTACTGTACTATTACTATACACTACTACCTACTGAGTACTGTACTATTACTATATACTACTACCTAATGAGTACTGTACTATTATTATATACTACTACCTAATGAGTACTGTACTATTACTATATACTACTACCTACTAAGTACTGTACTATTACTATATACTACTACCTACTGAGTACTGTACTATTACTATATACTACTACCTACTGAGTACTGTACTATTACTATATACTACCACCTACTGAGTACTGTACTATTACTATATACTACTACCTACTAAGTACTGTACTATTATTATATACTACTACCTACTGAGTACTGTACTATTACTATATACTACCACCTAATGAGTACTGTACTATTACTATATACTACTACCTACTGAGTACTGTACTATTATTATATACTACTACCTACTGAGTACTGTACTATTACTATATACTACCACCTAATGAGTACTGTACTATTACTATATACTACTACCTACTGAGTACTGTACTATTACTATACACTACCACCTAATGAGTACTGTACTATTACTATATACTACTACCTAATGAGTACTGTACTATTACTATACACTACCACCTAATGAGTACTGTACTATTACTATATACTACCACCTAATGAGTACTGTACTATTACTATATACTACTACCTAATGAGTACTGTACTATTACTATATACTACTACCTACTGAGTACTGTACTATTACTATATACTACCACCTAATGAGTACTGTACTATTACTATACACTACCACCTAATGAGTACTGTACTATTACTATACACTACCACCTAATGAGTACTGTACTATTACTATATACTACTACCTAATGAGTACTGTACTATTACTATACACTACCACCTAATGAGTACTGTACTATTACTATATACTACCACCTAATGAGTACTGTACTATTACTATATACTACTACCTAATGAGTACTGTACTATTACTATATACTACTACCTACTGAGTACTGTACTATTACTATATACTACTACCTACTGAGTACTGTACTATTACTATATACTACCACCTAATGAGTACTGTACTATTACTATGTACTACTACCTACTGAGTACTGTACTATTACTATATACTACTACCTACTGAGTACTGTACTATTACTATACACTACCACCTAATGAGTACTGTACTATTACTATATACTACTACCTAATGAGTACTGTACTATTACTATATACTACCACCTAATGAGTACTGTACTATTACTATATACTACTACCTACTGAGTACTGTACTATTACTATATACTACCACCTAATGAGTACTGTACTATTACTATATACTACTACCTACTGAGTACTGTACTATTACTATATACTACTACCTACTGAGTACTGTACTATTACTATATACTACTACCTAATGAGTACTGTACTATTACTATATACTACTACCTAATGAGTGTAGCGACTAAAGTAGTCACCCCTTTCAGTCTTCATGTTTCCGTTCTCTACCAGTGCGGTCTCTAACAGAGAATCAGCGTAGCACGGGGACTATTCTATTTCGTAGTCTTCAATATTTGTTATTGTAATTATCATGTGTTTGCACTGTATCAGCTCATCAATGTAAGTAATTATATATCAACGTGTCACCAGCAATATATACTGGAAGTGTCTTTGGTGAAACTCGCAAGTCTTGGTCGAGTTTCGCATACACCTTTAAAATCACCATTTTATGAAACCTGAAATTTTGTATATATACTCCAGATTTTATGCAATAAAATTAACCTGAACTGACAAAATGAGTATCCTTCATTCCAGTTCAACCATAAGCTATGAACACTCCACCTAGTTACAAATGGTGACCCTGGGTGTACTAATGGTTCCTAGTGGCTTAAACTGGTGCTGTCCATCTCGGCATAAAATGCAATTTCTATGCTTTGCTGGACACAAGAGTTCCACACCTCTCTCAGTCCATTGCTGTGACTAGCCCCCTTCCTTCCGGAAAGCCTTATACGTGATAT
>JACEEZ010019103.1:28416-30806 GCA_016584305.1 Chionoecetes opilio | reverse complement strand
TGTTTTTCCCTAAAAACCAAAAAAACAACAAGACACACGCCCTAACGAAGTGGAGAAGTCTTGCAGGCGTGATGACGGCGTCGGGCGACGAGCGGAACGCAGCTAGTTGACGAGCGCGCAGGAGGGAACAAGATGCAGCGGAAGCGACGTCGTAGTAGCCATGGCGCGATGCGTGGGCGTGGCGTCGAAGGCGGCAGGAGAAGTGTAGCTACCAAGGCAAGGACACAAAAGCAGCCGAAGATAGGCGGCGATGCACGTGGGCGCGACAGGGAAGCACAACAGGAAGTTACTTCACGGGCGTAGACAGCGATGCACAGACAGGAAGCCACGTGGGCGCGAAGGAAACTCGTGGGCGTAGATAGTCAGCGATGCACGTCAGGAAGCCACGGCGGGAAGCTGCGATGCACGTTTTGGGAAAGCCACGTGGAGGGCGGTATAGAGCACGGAGAGGACGCTCATGTGGGTGGATGGAGGAAATCAAATCACGAGTTCCTTACCACCACCATTGTATAAGAGGTTCTTGATGTGTTGTGAAGGCTGCAGGGTTGTGAGCAGCCCAAGGTAGCGTGTAGGTAACGAGTGGTCTATAGGCTGGAGGTCACGTGGTAATGGCCGTATCATACTAGCGTATGCCAGCGTATGAAAAATATCACTCATACGCTGGTATACGTTGGTCATACGGCGAGGCAGAAAATTATTTTTTAAAGCATGTAAGCATGCTTAAAAATTGGTGCGTATTCCGACGTATGGTTTATACGCTAAGCATACGTTAGGCATACGCTGAATACGCTAGAGGTACGACAGAGGTGTACGTTACTCATAGGTCGAGTACGCTGGCCATACGCTGGCGATACGCTACTCATACGCTACTCACAGGTTCAATACGGTAAGTATACGCACAATTTTGCATTTTCAAGGGCTTTTTGTGCGTATGAAAATTATTTTATGAATTTTCTTACGCAACTCATACGTTTCTCTCATACGCAATAGTGTGACAGGGCCTAAGTTCAATCACGCCCCAAAGAAGGGCGCGCCTGGTGAATGATAAGTTACCTCCTTGTTGACGATGATGATGCAGGGATATAAGAATACTCGAGTCGCCGTATGATGTAGTGTACTGTAGATGAGGCGTACACGTGTGTGATGAACACGTGGCTTGATAATAGGCCTAAGCGGGCAAGGCCGCGGGGGAGAGGGGCGACCTCCCTCTAAGGTTGACTGTGAGTGAGTCGGTCTCAGGTCAGCGGCGAGTGGGCGACCTGGGCTGCCCGTGACAAAGTACAGGCGCCAAGCGCAGCCGGCAGTTGCCAGAATATCAACATATTAACAATTACCAGTACCACCATTACACAATATGTGATTGCAAGCTCCAATCGTGTTGTTGCTGTCGTTGGTCACTGGTCAAAGTACCTCGGGGTAGACTACGTTCCGTGTGATTCCAACCCTTTGTGTTCCGTGTGATTCCAACACACACACTCACACACGCACACAAACGTTAAGTCCATGAGTCTACTGAGTTTGTGGAATGCGCAAGACGTATCGCAGAGTTTTACCTGTAATCTAATACTCCTAAAAGTGTTTTTAGCCCAAAACCCACCTCAAAAAATTCAATCAGCATGGGACCAAGCCGCCTACCACCTACGATTTATTTTTAATTTTTGGAGCCTATGCCCATCAAAAATTGAATTTACAGTTTCGTTATACAAACAGCAGACGACACACACAGACAGACACACGGCTACTCCTATAGTATATTAGATAGATACAATACGCGTCGAAATATCGATTATGAGTGAACAGAAATAACAAAAAGGGAGAGAGAGAGAAAGAGAAGAGAGAGATGGTGTTACGTGCAACAAAGCCATTCGGATTGTCTTTCAAAGCATCATACTACCAGTAAAGACGCCTTAATGGGCGAGGGACGAGCGAGCCGTAGAAACCCCCGCACATGCGCACGTGCGGCGTCACCCGAGTTCAACTGTGTGACATTGCTAGGTGTGTTCTCAACCACACACAAAATTTCAACTTAGTCGGAACAGCCGTTCTCAGCTATAACAAGATACGTTGTGTCGACACCCCTCACGCGGCACGCGCCACGCGCCATGCTGATCCCTCACGTGAGACAAATATTTTCAAGCACAATAGGGATTAAATGGGGCTTATCAGATGGCGAAGACCACTTGTCAATCGGAAGCGGGATTCCAAAGATATAAGCTCATGAAAAGCGTGATGGTCGGTCGTCGGGTCGGTCGGTCGGCCGCTAAGTGAGAAAATTCCGTATCCAGGGAGGACTCACGAGCGCTTCGCGCTCGCTCGTAATTACGGGTAACTTCTGCTAGTATAAAATATCATAAGGGGGCAACTCGCCTCCCTTGCCCCCATACCCGGAT
>JACEEZ010019103.1:18416-23416 GCA_016584305.1 Chionoecetes opilio | reverse complement strand
ACACGTAACATTTTTTTTTGAGTATGAAAAGACTGTCAAGTAAAGTTTTAAATGCTCCTCCCCATACAGCTGAACAATACAAAAGGTGTGGCTAGGCTATTGATAAGTATATTTGTCTTAAACTATCAATGGTTATATTGTTGCGTATCTTATGTAGTACACCATTTATTTTACAAAGTTTAGTAATCACCTCTAGTATATGAGATTTCCATTTCAGTTTATCATCAATAATAACACCCAAAAATTTATATTCACCAACTTGCTCTAAAATAAGATTGTCTATGCATACATCGATATTTGGTGGTTGAATCATCAAAGCACAAGATACCATATAAGAAGTTTTAGTAGCATTCAAGGTTAATTTATTACTTTTTATCCAGTTTGAAACATGAGATAATTCTGCATTTAATGTGTTTTTAATGTTAATGAGACTTTGTCCCTGAATGAAAATAGTGGTATCATCAGCAAAGAGAAGAAATTTGAGTTTATTAGTGCAACGTGTGATATCATTGATATATAATAAAAATAAAATGGGACCCAAAATTGATCCTTGTGGTACTCCAAAACTAATAGATGTGAGAGAGGATAGTGCATTATTATAAACTGTACATTGCTTCCTGTGACTTAGATAACTTACAAACCAATTATGTGCAGCACCACGGACTCCATAAACCTTCAATTTTTCTAACAAAATAGAATGAGATATGGCATCGAAGGCTTTAGACAGATCACAAAAGACTGATATCTGATAGGCTTTACTATCTAATGTATCATATATATTTTGACAAAGGTGGATGCAAGGCAAGTTCAGTGGAGTAATTTTGGGGCGAAAACCATATTGAAACTGCGATAATAATGAAAATTTAGAAATGTAATCCATTAATTTTACTAGCAACTATTTTCTCAAAAATCTTACTACAACTAGGAAGGATAGAAATGGTCTGTAGTTCGTATGTATAGATTTTTCACCTTTTATGTATAGGTACCACTCTAGCTACTTGAAGGCTGAAGGGAAGCAGCCTTCCTTGAAAGACCTATTAATGATGTAGACTAGGAAGGGAGAAATTTCATGATTGCATTCCTTTATTATTTCATGTTTATATCATCGTACCCTGGAGCAGTAATCTTAAGGTTGTTGATGACATTTTTGATTTCTAAAAGTGATGTTGGACTAAAGAAAAAAGAAAACGGAACAGATTCAGGCAGGTATGAAGTATATGGAACTCCCGATGGTTGGATATTCAAAGCTAATTTTTTTGCAACATTACAAAAGTACTCATTGAATGATTCAACTATTTCTTGATTATTACTTGAAACATTTTCCTGGAAAGAAATTGAATCTGGCAACTTCTGCTTATTATATTTCCCTAATAATGAATTGATTGTTTCCCATGTCTTCTTGATATCACCCGCATTATCCTTTAGTTTAGATTTATAATAGTTCTCTCTAGCTGCTTTTATCAGAGAAGTAAGTTTATTTCTGTATTGTTTGAAACATTTTCCCAAATGTAAGTGGCCATTTAGCATAAAGTTTCTTTTAATTTATTACGATGTTTGATGGAAGTTTTTATTGCTTGGGTTATATACGGTTTACCAATATGTTTTTCTTTGAAAGTACATTGTTTTAGAGGGAAGTGTATATCATAAAATTTCTGAAAACTTTTCATGTAGATATCAAAACTTTCATTTATATCATGAGTCTCATCTATGTCTGAGGTCCACTTGTAATTCAACAAATCCTTCTTAAATGATTTTTATAGATAGATTGTTGTATATTCTTTTGGTCACAGTAATTGTTGAGGACTGTATGATAGCATTATTATCATTTGAAAAATACTGAAGATTGGAAAATGATCACTAATAGAAGTATAATGAATGCCACTTACTTGGTGATTATGTAGATTATTTGTCCATATATTATCAATTAAAAAGCTGAAGTAAATGGTTACGCTAGTGGCTTATTTATAGTTGGGAAAAAATAATATGAATACAGCAGGTTAATAAAGTCATGCACCTTATTTTCATTATTAAGTAAATTTACATTAAAGTCTCCCATTATGTAACATGGGAGATTTTCACCTACTAATGATTCAACAATATATTCAATAGATAGAAGGAACTCATCAACTTTAGCATTTGGTGGTCTGTAGATAATCCCGACAATAAACCTGAAAGGTTGAGTAACTTTCACGAAGAGTGATTCAATGTGAGGCAATTGAAGAAAATATTGTGTAGTGATAAGCTTTGAAATTTGTTGTGTAAGAAAATTGCCACGCCACCTCCACGAGTATTCCTGTTTTGAAAAAGAGAAGAGTAGTTTTTTTTATTATAAAGTGAGCTGATTGAATCATTAAGTCGAGTCTCACATAAACCTACTACGTCAAAAACAATACCAATTTGGTCTAAGCACTGGTCAAGAAAAGTTTCAAAATGAAGAGGTAGGCTAGAAATATTATAAGCTAACAATTTAAGACTAGGACTAGATATACTTGCATTATAGTATCACAAAAAATGATAGTTACATATAGGCTCTCTCAAAACATGATCATTTAAAATTTCACTGTCACTGAAATTATATCGATTAAACTTTAAGTTATTAATTATACTTATGGAAATTGGTGATAATCACTTTCTTTCAAGACGTTAATAAATTCTGAATCATTCAAAAAAAAAAAAAGAGAGAGGAGAAGGAGAGAGAGAGAGAGAGAGAAGAGAGAGCAGAAAAAAGGAGAGAGAGAGAGAGAGAGAGAGAGGAGAGAGAAAAGAGAGAGAGAGGAGAGAAGAGAGAGAGTAGAGAGAGAGAGAGAGATGGGGGGTAGTCGAACTAATATGCAACTGGTTAAAAGACGAATATTATCGGATTCATTTGTGCAGATGGGATAGCGAGAGTCACTCAAATTATCCGCATCCGCAAATATTGCAAATGAATATCTGAATCCGCATCCGTAAATATTGAAAATATATATCTATTCGCATTTTCGTTTTGCAGTAATTCCAGTTACGGGATTTCATTGTTCACCACAACATTGGCCATCTAACCTTTTCTTTCCACTGACAACCTGGTGAGCAGCCTACAACTTTTCTATTCTCCAGACTAGAGCAGCTGGTGCAGCCCTACCCGTATTCCTAACCGATTGGAGATACGCCCAACATTATTGACCTTTTCCTAACATCTAACCCTTCTGCTTACTCTGTGAAACTTTTTTCTCAGTGAGTTCCTCCGATCGCAACGTTATTTCTAACTGTACTATCGCTCCGTGCCGCCCCGGTCCCCCCTAAGGGGGGAGGTGCTTCTGGCATTTAATTCAGCTAAGTATAATCGGTATATTTGTAGAGACTTAATTTGGCTGAGTTAAATATGTACGTCAGTTTTGTACACATTTATTTAAAGTCCAATAAGGAACATAGAGATTACAACCAGTACAATGAATGTCTTGAACACAAGCCAGGAGTCTCGGTGGAGCGTGTGATAGGTACGTGCTGGTAGGATGGTGATCCGAGATGTTCTCCCTCTCCTCTCGTGTTCTCGTCTTTCGTGCTCCTCTGGTACACGGTCGTTGAAAACCTAACTTAATGCTGAGAACTATACATTTGTCCTGTGACCTATTTGGCTCGAGCTTAGAGAGTGCAAGCTATCACTGGTTCTCACGGAGGAGCATAGCAGGAAAGATATACGTATAATTGTATATATATAACATATTATATAATTATATGTTTAAGATGTTCCTAAAATATACTGTTTCTTTTGATGTTAAGTACATGCACATATCCTGTATGGAAGTTATAATACGTGTGACACTTGTGTGATAATAGTTGTAATTCATTAGTAATAGTTATGGAAGTTAGTAAATATGTAGAAGTAAAAACTGACTTTACATAAGTGGAAGGATCTAAGACTCTGATTTTTCCATAGATTGATTACTGCTTCCATGTCAGAGACCCATCTCTGTTTTGCAGAGCGCATAACTGAGGTCATTGTTTCTGGCATGGAGGTATACATTCCACACACTTTTTCTATTCCTAAAGCCCGTCAACCTGTTTAACTCTGCTTGTGCTCATGCTCATGCTGTCCAAGATAGAGAGGTGGCTGAGAAAGGTACCGTAACCATCATCTCCTAATACTCGCGCCCGTTATATTTTTGCCGTAATCATGCCATATATTTTTCTTAAAGGTATCCACGGTACGATTGGCCTTGAAATTGATCGAACAGACTTGATCTGATGGAAATCCTACCACCCACACACGATCCGACCAAATCTCAAGACGGTCTCCACCCAATGCGGCCGCCGATCCAATGCGGCCGCCGACCCTAGTGCGGGCCGCATAGTGTATCAGGAGGTATTGTTCCATAGGAGTATTAGCTGAAACTGCATATTTACCCTTCTAATTGTAACAAAAGTTGTAACTCATTCAATTTCATCTGATTAACCAATAAATAAAAGGTATTATATTTACACTAGGACCAGACCCCAGAGGAAGAAGAGTGAGGCGCACATAAAACTTCTCTCTCCTCCCGATAAAAACATGTTATTGTCCAAGCGAGCGAAGCGAGCTTGACCTATTCAGCTGAAATCAGGTGTCATATAGCTTGCAAATGTGCCACGAATTTTCTCTCTTCCTTGTGACTTTCAGGAAAACGTAAAGGAAGAAATTTGAAAAAGGTATATTTCGTCTCTTAATGCCAAGCGACCGAAGCCGATTTTGTTAGCATTATCTAAAATTCGTAATATATTGTGCCTGGCGACATTAGCAGTGGCGAAAGAGTGGATTAGTGCAGGGAAATAAAATGTGTTCGACTCGTAGCCCTCACAATAACAGTGTCGAGCCGAGGAGGCACGCTTGTGTTAGGCTCATATAACCCATAATTTTATATCCTTATTTTTTACTTTTTACTGTAGGGTTGGTAGTGTTAAAGATTCAGCCGTGGGTACAGGAAGAGAAAATAAGTATAAACCGTTGTTATTGTCCAAGCGAGCGAAGGGTTGACATTGCAATAAAA
>JACEEZ010019103.1:15000-18338 GCA_016584305.1 Chionoecetes opilio | reverse complement strand
GCCACCACCACCAACCCACCACCTAACCACCACCACCACCACCACACCACCACCCACCACAACCACCACACCACCACCACACCACCACCACCACCACCACCCACACACCACCACCACCACACCACACACCACCCACCACCACCACCACCACCACCACCACCACCACCACACCACCACCACCACCCACACCACACCACCACCACACACCACTCACCACCACCACCACCACACCACACACCACACCACCACCACACACCAACCACCACCACCACCACCACCACCAACCACACCACCACCACCACCACCACCACCACCACCATCACCACCACCACACCACCACCACCACCATCACCATCACCATCACCACCATCACCACAACCACCACCATCACCACCATCACCACCACCACCACCACCGCCATCACCACACCATTTTTTTTAGAATTTTTTTTTAGAACTTTTTTCAAGAACAATTTAGCACTTTTCTTTTCTTTGTAAAAAGTAAAGAAAATCAAAGAAGGGGATGGTGAAGGTTAGGTTTGGTTAGGTCAGGTTGTAATAGAAGTATTTTAAGATGAGGGTATTTAAAAAGTTGACTTTAGCCTGTGCGAGCTTGGGCACGTTCCACATCTTTAGTGTGAACGTCTATTTCCTAGTATTATATCTCCAAAAGTAATTATTTGCGATGGAAGCTCATTAAGAGAAAGTTTCCTAGGATACATACTCCCAATTGTGTAGGGAATACATAGCGCTACACAGGCATCACAAGAGCTGCATACCGACAGGCGATACGCGTAAATCATGGCCAGATTGATTGGACATGCTTAGAGGTTTGAAATACTTTTTCATAATAATATCTTGATAACAGTACATAAATTATTTAATGAGTGAGCACATTCCCCTCCCCGCCCCCTCCGCACGCGACCCCTCTGCCTGCCTGTAAAATAATTTATAATATTGGTTCTCGCTCGCATTGGGCCCGCGGCCGCATTGGGTATACACCCTCAAGACCACATCTCTTAGAAAATAGATAGATGTAAAAACGATAGATGGATGGCGGTTCTCATGATGGCTCTCTGCAACGATGGTGATGATACTGATGGGAGCTGATACCACAACGGAGGAGCGTAAACATCATCCGCACTCACACCAGATTTCTAAGAGACATATATTTCTTTCATTTCTTTCCGGAACACATTTTACATATTATTGTTTTTTTAAACTGTTTCAACATAAGCCTCACGGTCGCGCTCCTTGAGTTATTCTAGTACTAATACTTCATAAGCTGCATTTTTCATATTTTTATCCATATACTCTTTACTTCTAAGTTTTCCACAAGCACATGGCGTATTTGTAATTATTTAGGGATGCGGTAGCAGAGTGGTTAGCGTCACCGGGTGGCGTTCTCGAAGACCCGAGTTCGATCCCGAGTGAGACCCATTAATCCACTTAAAATTTTTCTGCACCGTCGAGTGACCTAAGAACACACACATGCTGCCCATTAACTCTACCTTCGATTGCGAGTGCATCAGGGGAGGACACAGGGGGGCGGTATTAGCCTCTAATTACAGGCGTCACTATAAAAATCCTGCCTGCGCCACCACGGGCGAGGGCCAACCATCACAGCCCTTAAGTGAGCCTCCAGGGCCTACCATCCCACCCCTGGAGGTCACTGCCTACACGCGCTATAGGCATAAATGGAATATATATATATATATATATATATGAGGAGAGCTACTCAGCCATGGCCCCTTACTTTTCCTCTTTTTCTTTTTCTTTATCTCACCCTGTCTCCCCCATCTCATGAAGATAATTATGACACTGCAAGGATGTTACTACAAATCAAATTCAGGGGAATTTCACTTGAAACAAAGAATACTAACCACTATTTATTGTTTGGATGAATTTAGAAAATTTAAATCATTCAAAATTTTTGACCAAAAACATTTTGAGAGGTGGCTTTCATTCTCATAAACACTCCATTAAGTAGGGTCTTACGCCATTGTTTGTGAGATTGGACGTGAACTCAAATTTCAGTGATGCTGCAAAAAATATACATAGTTTACGCAGTATATTATAAATTCAGTGCTTTTCTCAGGTATTTTTTTCAGAAATCAAGATTAGTTTAGTTTATGCTTGTCTACCAAAAACAGATCCCGAAATCCTCGAGTTTCATCATGGGCAGGAAGTGTGTTGTAGTCCAATGCCGATACCGAGTACCGCGGGTACCGAGCCCTCCAGCACGAGGCCATTAAGATATAATGCCGCCCTCAAGCACGAGGCAAAGAAGAGTATCGCGAGGGGGCGTCAATCCCTGCGCGAAGTCAGTTTTCCGATTTCCGGCTAAAAAAAACCTGTGTGCCCGCTGCCTCAAGGTAGGAAGATATGAAAGTGTTCATTATAGAAGATGGATTTACGCTGAATCGAGCAAGATGGAGATAGATCATCTCTAGGCCCACCCCAAGCATGAGACAAGAATCTGACGAACTAAAAATAAAGGTGATATAAAATATATACTATATGATATATTATAATATTTAATATCGATATATATATAATATTATATATATATTACATATTATATTTATGATAATAAGACATAACTTTCCCAGGAGGGAAAGCGGGACTTATAATGAAGATTAAAACCACGCTGTAAAAACACTTGATTGTTTTTATGGAACGTTTCGGCTATACATAAAGCCATCAGCAGCCTAAAATCGAATATAATACATAAATATATGTTAAAAATTAAAATATTACCAAATTATAATGATATGAACATTTAAAATGCCTAACCTAAAATAAAAAATTAAAAGTATTAAAAACACTACACAACATAAAAGGTCCATTCCAAATGACATGCATATAATGTTGAAGATGCCTTTATGTATTTCGTGTGCCCCGCTATGGAGTCGAAGGGAATAAAAGGATTAGTATTACATAATTTTGAATCTTATCAATCTGCGGTCCTAAATATCTACCTAAATCCTCGAAATTCCACCCTTGGGGAGATTCCCCCGTGGTTGAGATCCCCTGATCTGAATGTTTATGAGGCACTAATAAATGACCCACCTCAGCCACCCTCAGCCACCGTTAGTAAGACTTACCTCTTCCAATAAAACCTTAAGGCACTCCGGAGAACCAACTTTGTCCATGGCAACCGACTCGCGCCTAGGCTGGCTTTCCCGCGCTATTAGGAACTGAACTGTGCCGACAAGTAAGGAGACAGACAGTAAGAAGGAAGTCCCTGTGCCGACAGGCAGGAGCGAGTTTTTAAAGCATGCAGTCGTAGTCTAACCCATCATCCTCGTGAATCTTGAATGAATCTTTTAATGATTG
>JACEEZ010019103.1:0-12500 GCA_016584305.1 Chionoecetes opilio | reverse complement strand
GGCAACAGCAAAAATTTCACCGAAACCCCTAAAGGAGGATGACCAAGATTCAGTTAGGAAAACTAGAAGATCGCCAGTAGATCGCCCTTTACGGAAACCGTACTGACGATCAAATAGAAGATTGTGAGCAGATAGATGCTTAAGAATCTTCTTATTAAGTATAGATTCAAAAACTTTAGAAAGGCAGGAAGTCAAAGTTATAGGACGGTAGTTTGAAGGATTAGAACGGTCACCCTTCTTAGGAACAGGTTGGATGTGAGCAAACCCAGCAAGAAAGAAAGGTGGAAGTAGATAGACAAAGACGGAAAAGTTTGACCAGGCAAGGTGCAAGCACAGAAGCACAGTACAATAGGAGGGACTCCGTCAAGACCGTAAGCCTTCCGAGGATCTAGGCCAGAAAGGGCAAAGAAAACATCATTCCGAAGGATCTTAATGACAGGCATAATATAGTCAGAGGGTAGAGGAGAAGGAGGAACAAGCCCTTCATCAACCAGAGTGGAATTTTTAGCAAAGGTTTGAGCGAAGAGTTCAGCTTTAGAAGTAGATGAGACAGCTGTGGAGCCATCTGGGTGAAGCATAGAAGGGAAAGATGAAGAAGAAAAATTGTTAGAGATGTTATTAGCTAGATGCCAGAAGTCACGAGAGGAATTTGATTCAGAAAGATTTTGACATTTTCTATGAATGAAAGAGTTTTTGGTAAGTTGGAGTAAAGATTTGGCATGATTACGGGCAGAAATATAAAGGGAATGAGTTTCAGGAGATGGATGCTTACGGTACCGTTTGTGAGCCACCTCTCTATCTCGGACAGCATGAGAACAAGCAGAGTTAAACCAAGGTTGACGGGCTTTAGGATTAGAGAAAGTGTGTGGAATGTACGCCTCCATGCCAGAGACTATGACCTCAGTTATGCGCTCTGCACAAAGAGATGGGTCTTTGACATGGAAGCAGTAATCATTCCATGGAAAATCAGAGTAGTACTGCCTTAGGTCTTCCCACTTAGCTGAGTTGAAGTGCCAGAAGCACCTCCGCTTAGGTGGGTCCCGAGACGGTACCGGAGCGATAGGACAGGTTACAGAAATAAGATTGTGATCGGAGGAACCCAACGGAGAGAATAGTTTCACAGAGTAAGCAGAAGGGTTAGTAGTTAGGAAAAGATCAAGAATGTTGGGCGTGTCTCCAAGGCGGTCAGGAATACGGGTAGGGTGCTGCACCAGCTGATCTAGGTCTTGGAGGATAGAAAAGTTGTAGGCTTGTTCACCAGGTTGGTCAGTGAAAGAAAATGATAGCCAAAGCTGGTGGTGAACATTGAAGTCCCCAAGAATGGAAATTTCTGCTAAAGGAAAATGAGATGAGATGTGCTCCACTTTTGATGTTAAATAGTCGAAGAATTTTACATAGTCAGAGGAGTTAGGTGAGAGATATACAGCACAGATAAATTTAGTAAGAGAGTGACATTGAAGTCGAAGCCAGATGGTAGAAAATTCGGAAGATTCAAGGCCGTGGGCACGAGAGCAAGTGATGTCATTGCGCACATATACGCAACAGCCAGCTTTGGATTGAAAATGAGAATAGAGACAGTAAGAGGAGACAGAAAAAGGTCTGCTGTCAGTGAATATAATCAATGTTGTTATAGATTGACCTGTTTAGTATCCTTGTCCACTAGCTAATTTGGTATATTTCGTTACTTTTCGTAATTTTATGGCTCGACTACATACAATTTTTTTTTTTAGTAAAGGAAAGATCTGGGCGTGAAAGGGTTAAAGAACGATGTAAAAAATAAAGGAAAGAACAAAGAAAATAACATCTACTCATGATAGATAGGCCTTTGGCCTATATAGAATGGGTCTTGCTTGTAATGTGTCTTGCTGCGACAAGAAAAATGACGGAAGGGAGAAGAAGAGGAAGAACAGGACAAGACTATGACGACAAAGATATACATAATATTTAACCCCTTCACACCCAGATCTTTCCTTTCCTATATGAAATCGTCTGTTGTTACCCATAAAATTACGAAAAATAACTGAATATGCCAAATTTATAAGTGGACAAGGATACTAAACAGGTCATATCTATAAAATATTGCTTATATTCACTAAAAATCGTCTAATGGTAGTCAAATTACAATGGAAATTACGTTCTGGGTCTCAAGGGGCTAGGAACAAACAACACTGACAATACAAATGAGAAAGACAGAGATAGATAGAGAGAGACAAAGAAAAAAGAAGAAGAAAAATATGAGGAATGAAGCAGGCAGGGTGTGGGAGAAAATTGGTAGAAGTAAGACCATGACCAAATATGGAAACCAGAAAATATCATAATCGTATCATCGAAATTGATGGAAGTCGTTTATTGATACAGGAAGTTAGTCTCTCTCTCTCTCTCTCTCTCTCTCTCTCTCTCTCTCTCTCTCTCTCTCTCTCTCTCTCTCTCTCTCTCTCTCTCTCTCTCTCTCTCTCTCTCTCTCTCTCTCTCTCTCTCTCTCTCTGTCTGTCTGTCTGTCTGTGTCTGTTTGTCTGTCTGTCTGTCTGTCTGGTCATTTCATGTTAATTACCAGTGACAGTGGCAGGGATTAGGAAAAATCTAAAGGAAATTCAAGTATCCCGTAATTTGTGTATTTAGTTTTACCTCTACACTTGTAGGAAGGACACGGTCACGCAATGGCCCACGCGTCTCGTGCATGAAAAATCATTCAAGAATCAGTAAAACCTCCACTACCAAACCAACATTTGTATTTTCATTTTTGTCAGAGATCATTAACAATATTCTGATATCATGAAAGATTCCACTTACTACACATCGGCTTCGGGGATTCTGAGGTGCCTTAAGCTAGGTATAGGAAGATTCGTTGCCGAAATGGACGCTTGAAAAGAAAGCATAATAACAGATTCATATTTTTGTAAGTGAAATTTCCTTCCTGACTACTCGCGTTTCTCTCACGAAGGACTTAGGCCTCTTTCACACGAGGCCACTGGTGTCTAGTTGCCTCTCATACTATTCTATTCAATGGAGCCTTTCATACGAGGCCACTGCAGTTGCCCGACCGGGTAACTGACGGGCAACCAGCTTTGTGGTGGCTCACTCCAGCAACTAGCTTCCGCCACTCGTAGTTGCCGCCAGTCGCTGTAAAGCATTGTTTCCAATGGGAGCTTTCATATGGCGCCACCAGTTACCGCCACATCTGGAGAGGCTTCTCCTCTGGTGTAATGCATTTTCTCATGTTTGTGGTAGTCCCTGTGATATCTCTCCTGATGTGGCTTAGAAGTTCTTCAAATGATGGCTTGCGCATCCGAGAGAAGTTGAAAAACTTCTTCTCATTAGCACACAAATAATTGAAAAGCGTATTATGCAGTCCTTTGTCCATTCTCGATGATAACATCTGATGCACATGCATTTTCCTCTCCAGAGCGTCGCTTCGCTTTCTTTTTAGCCAGCAAGGCAACGAGAAAGAACTCGACTGACAAGGAGCGGTGTCTGTCGATGAGCCACTAGTGTCACGGCACTATTTGCACAAGGTAACCGGTGGCGGCTACCGGTGGCGGCCACCAGTGGCCTCGTGTGAAAGCGGCCTTAAGGCTTGAATGGGTCGCTTTGCATCTGTGGCAGATGGTTCAAGTCAGTATTATATGTTAAAATCAGACATATGAACTTGAGTCGTGCTCGAGCTTAATTTTTTTTTTTTAAGAGGAATCACATTTAGGTAAGGAGTAAGTGGCCAGATACTTGTCCCAAGGTAAAAAAGCACTGTCAGAGAAGTACTAGTGAGTAGAAGGGCAGCGGGGACTGCAGGCTCCTTGTTGACATTTTTCCCAAGCCTGGAGTGAACCTATGAACTGTATAGAGAGGAAACTTTCTCTCTTCAAGAGAAGCTCACAGTCAAGTCTCCTGCGTCAGCCTTAATTAATGTTGCCAGTAACCAGTAATGCCAGCCAGTATTATGTTCGTAGAAAAAAACCCTGGAAATAAATGGATACACCATCCGCAATGTATCACTGAAAAAATCAGAAGGGGAGAAAGATCTGGGGTGAGGGTGAGCTCAGACCTCGACCTAGGAAACAATGTATTGAGGCTAGAAATAGAGTTAATAGGGTGTTAGGATTCATTACCAGCAGTGTTAAAAGTAGAAGTGCTGAGGTTATTCAAAAAATGTATTGGCTCTAGTCAGACCTCACCTAGACTATGGGGTTCAGTTTCGTCTCCTATTACAGGATGGATATAGCCTTGTTAGAATTAGTGCAGATAAGGATGCCCCAAAATGATACAGGGGGTGCGTAACTTTAGTTATGAAAAGAGTTTGAAGCTATTACCAGAAACTACTACCTCACAGGAACTACCTCGTCCCAGGTCTCGCGGCCTCTTGTAGCTTCCTTATTTTCTTTGTTCTATTAAATTTACACTCACTCGAGAGGCGTAGAGTAGGGGCGATCTGATAAAAGTTTTTAAGTGGATAAAGGGATACAATAAAGGGGATGTAGAAAAATTCTTACGGCTAGTAATCAGGGTAAAAAAGAAGAAAACGGATTCAAGCTGGAAAAGCGTATATATATAAAAAATATATAGGAAAAACTGGTTCACAAATAGGGTGGTAAATGATTGGAATGGACTCGGTAGACAGGTAGTTAGTGCGGAGTCATTAGAGAGCTTTAAAAGAAGGCAAATAATGTCATGGATGGAGATGAAAGGTGGATGTAGGTAGAATTAAGTAACAGGAATTACCTCGTGCAGGTATCTTGTAGCTTCCTTATTTTCTTATGTTCTTATGTTCAGTCTGCAATGAACCTAACGGGGAACTACCACGTGTAGGCCTCACGGCCTCTCGTAGTTCCATATTTCTAAGTTTTCTTATGTTTTTATGAACCTTGAAGTATGAAGCGAGCACCTATAGCCGCGGGAATAGCCAGCCCCACGAAACAATAACAACAACAACAACTTTTACATTAAAAACCCCAACTCTTGTTTTCAGTTTATTAATGAACATACATGAAAATGCCCTTTTGGAAACAGATATAGATTGTAGGATGGGGAAAATTTATTCCACTGTTATCATGTCCATAGGATTACATATTTTACGTATGTATAGCGTACGACAATGTAAGACCTTACGTCTGGCAGCGACAATATATTTCGCTGCCAAGTCAGTAGCAGAGTAGCGGGCGTAGGAATCAAGGCACACTGAGGTCCCCACGCTGTGCCCCCATCCTGTATCCCATAGAAGAATAAGAAATAAAAAACCCACAAAGCTTCCAAAGAACTTTCACTTATCCCTGGATTACGTGGATAGATGATACATGCTCCGACACATGGCGCAGTGCAAGTACGGCTTCTACAGGGAACACAGAACACAGCAAGTTTCAGTGTCTACGCGATTACAGGGGTTTGATAGCGTCCTGTGCAGTTACAGCGAACTTGGGGCGTGTATGTGAAGGTACTGTGCACCCAGTGTGTTCAGTGAAGTGCTAGTGTCATTTTGTGTCTCAAATTGGCATTCTAAGGGCACCTCCTGGCCATTTTCTTGGCGAAAAAAACGGAGAGCGAGGCAGTACACCCTCCTCACCTACGTCTCACGGGTGACTGATTGCTTGAGAGGGAAAGTGAGTTGACGCCGCGACGCGACTCCACCTACCCGCTCGCCTCCACCCACACACACACACACGCACGTATCAAGTACTCCCGCGGACTGTCTGTTAAAGGCTATTTACATAATTCTGCCTACAAGACGCCAGCGACTGACAAGTCTATCAGTGTAGACTTCGTCTAGTTCAGTCTACCCCACCATGACCATGGAAACAAGGGCCACATCGAGAAACCATGCCGCCGACATCTCTCAACTCGACGACGAATTATCTCCCGACCCCTCGCCCCCAACTCCACCGCCGCCACTAGTTTCACTTTCACCTGGAGGTGCGGGACGAAGGTCTCCTTCCCCACCACACCGGAAACCACAGGGTCCAGATTTCCTGTGCCTATTCAATGGAGGGTAGATACGAGACAAAGGGGACGGGGAAAAAGGAGACAACGAGAAGGGGAAGCTAGGAGAAAGGGACGATCCCCTTTACGACGAGAGGAGGACAACGCAAATTCCAGGCTTTAATCTCCATGTTGGCCCCTTAGAGCCCGCTTCCACCCACAGCAGCGAGTGTTAACGCGACTCCTGCCCGACACACCCGCCCCCACAAAAGGCTACTACTCAGACACCACCACTACTTCAACCTGACGTACGTTCCAGATTTTAGGGAATGGAGACGTCGTTGGCACGATTATGCCACGATGGTGGATTTGTCTAGCTACCCCAGCCCAAACAACTCATCCAGCTACGTATGTGTCTCTCCCTGGAAACACAGCATGCTCTGGAGCATACTTTATACATACCACCTTTTACAGCCCAAGTCCGTCGACGAGGTATTGTATGGTCTTCAGTTACATATCAAGGGGCAACGTAACGAGGTCATACGCAGGAGAAAGTTGTTCAGCTGCAAGCAGTTGGACGGTGAATCGTTTAACGAGTTCTACGTCCGCCTGCGCCGCGTCGCGGAGGAAGTTGACGTCTGCCCCGGGCATTCATCTGTCTGCCAGGAGCCACATCAAGACGGTGATCCTGAGGGGTGTAAAGGATGAAGAGCTGGTCCAGCGCAGCTTTTCCCCTGGAAAAAAAACTTGCTCTCTTTCAGGAGTCGTCACAGCTTGCCGCTCTTACGAGGCCGCCAGGTGTGCAACCTCTGCCATTCGCGCCCCCACCTAAAACAGGGCGAGCCGTGTCATCGTATCAAAAAAGCCAAAAAAACAGACGGACGCGCCAAGAGGGTTTCCGTCATTCTTCAGCGACACCCAAGCCTGCATATGTTTGCCAGTGCTGCGCGACACAGCCCCGGTAAGCACAGTGCTCAGCTGCTCAGCGCACCTGTCATAGCTGCGGCCATCGAGGTCACTTTCCACGTACAGAAAAGTGCCCCGCTAAAAAGGGCTCAATGTCGCCTTTGCCTTCGTTTTGGGCCCTTTACGACTCATGTGCAAAGGACAGCAGAAGGACCGAAGCACGTATTCTAAACGTGGAACCTCGGTAGTAATGGTGCTTTCCCTACCTTTGCCCAAAACCTCGGGGACGCAAGACACAATAGTTGTCTTTCGCATGGGTTCTCCTTCTTGCTCCAACTCCAAGATGCCCCAAAAAAACTTTCTGTGTACTCACCACGCATGGGGACGTCATCACGCCTGCTGATGATGACCCACTTCTCTCATATGGCCACTGTCAAGATTTGGCCATCATATCTCCAGACTTACCGAAGCCAATCTTAGAAGTCACACATGTGAACAGATGCACAGAGCTCCTTTTTTAAACTACCATGTCACCTTCACAGGCCAAGGCCCTATTTCCCTGAAGGAGTTTCAGGACGTTTTGGTAGACAAGGTGCTCTAGGATCCACACCACTTAAACCTTGGTGGGTCCTCCCCTGAAGATTTTTCTTTAAAGGGTGGTGCCCGTACCGTTCGCCATCTACACCCCCTCGTCAAATCCCCTGGCCTTCAAGGACCAAGTCAAGAAGGAGCTTGACTCTATGGTAGCCCAAAAGGGGTTATCAAGCCCGCTGGTGACGACCCCCTTTGGGTTGGTGCCATCCGCTAGTCGCCGTCGCCAAGCCTGATGGGGAATACGCATCACAACAGACTTGTCCAAGCTGAACAAGCAAGTGTCCCGCCCAGCCCACCCTTCACCTACATCCTTTACTGTTATTCGTAGTTGGAGCCCCTCAGGGTGCAAGGTGGTAGAGGGCGTGAGTTCGCAATGTGCAAAGGGCCCTGTGCATTCGGTCAGCGGTTGAGTTTCCGCCTAGTTCGTGCTGACGTGGCGGCGCTTTGTATAGTCAATAACCTTGTAGTTGGTACTTGCAAAGTGTCTAGATAGGATAAAAATCTTATCTTATCGTAGTGTGGACCGAAAGCTAGTTACTTCACCACGGTGAATGCTCTCTGCGGTTATTGGCAGATTGAGTTAGCTGAGGAGGACCAACACTTGACCACCTTTATTTCGCCATATAGCCGGTTTCAAATATTGCAGAGGACCGATGGGCTTCGCAGCCCCTAGCGATGCATTCTGCTTGCGTGGTGATAGGGCCCTGCAAAGGGATAATAATTTTGTGAAAGTGGTCGATGAGTACTGCTGTATGATGTGGACTACTTACACATCTCCACCATATCCATGAAGTACTTACCAGGTGTCACAAATTCGAGACACCCTCAACAGGATAAGATTAGATACTTTGATCCTATCTAGACACTTTGCAAGTACCAAATACAAGGTTATTGACTATACAAGTGCCACCACACCAAGACGAACTTGGCGGACTCGAAAACCGCTGATCGAATGCAGGGTCTCACAATCGGACCGCGCGCTCTAAACCCCCAGCCCACCCTGGCGGGTACCTCAAAAGGAACAAATTGTGGTGCGCACCTCAGTAGACTTCTGTGGTTTCAAGCTCTCAGAAGATGGCATCGCGGTTGATCAAGAGAAAGTCAGCGCAATCAGGGACTTTTCCCCCCCAAGCTAACTTGACGGACGTCAGGTCATTCATGGGCCTGGTGAATCAGTTTGGCTGAGTTCACCCCCGATATATCTGCCCCTGCTCACCCGCTACGCCCTCTGATGAGCCCCAAGAGAGCATTTTTGTGGACTCCGGACCACGATGAGGACTTCCGCCGGGTGAAGACAGCCCTCTCCCGTCCACCAGTTCTCGCTCCCTTCCGATCCAGTTCTGCCCAGTATCCTACAGACGTTGCTTCCCGTCTCAAAGGCCTAGGATATGCCCTCCTGCAAGATCATGGCAATGGGCAGTTACGGCTCGTTCAATGTGGCTCTCGGTTCCTTACCCATTTCCAAGACCCGTTTTGCACCCTTGAGATGTTGGCTGTGGTCTGGGCGATAACCAAGTGTAAGTTCTACTTGGTGGGACTTCAGAACTTCACCCTTTATGACTGACCCGCCCACTCATTCCTATTCTTAATAAAATACACGCTGGACGCTGTAGAGAAATCTCGCCTCCAGCGCCTAAAGGAGAAGCTCTCGCCATATGCTTTCACAGGGCCCTGTGGCGCGCGGGCAAGTCGCTCTGCATCCTGACGCCTTGTCCGCGCCCCTGTCAGTCACCCCGCGCTTGAAGACGAGACGGGTGTGTGCAATTGCGGCCGCCTCTTCAGAACCGTAGTGACTGTTAAGGCCATCAAAGCAGCGGAAGAGGATGGGCGACAAGACCCTCGAGGATCTCCGAGCAGCAGCAAGAGCCGACCCTGTGTACGTCCACCTATCGCCTGCGTGACTTCGGGATTCCCTGCAAACCGCTACGACCTTCATAACCCTTGCTTCCGTATTGGAAAATACGGGACGACCTCTACGCCGATGGTGACCTCGTCCTGTAAGGAGCAAGGGTTGTGGTTCCTGCCGCCTTTCGCCGCCGCACCTTGACCCACTTGCATGACAGCCACGAGGTGTCAAGACGACCCAAACGGACGAGCGAGGCAGGCTTGTCTTCTGGCCAGGCATTAATCTGACATCACCAGCACAGCTCAAGCCTGTGAGCATGCCCGATCCTCCTGCCCAGCCAGCAGAAGGAACCCCTACTGAGTGACGACCACCCTACGAGACCCTTTGAGTCCGTGTCGGCCGATTCTTTGTTGTAGCAAAAGAAGTCCTTCTTAGGGCGTCGGGCGACCGACTCTCAGGGTGGACTGTGGTCGTTCCTTGCAAAGGCGACGCTACGTCCGTCGCTACCCTCAGAATCTTCTGCCGCTACTTCCGAGAATTTGGTGTTCCCTCCGCCTAGGACCAATGGAGGCCCCCAATTCACCAGTCGGAGTTTCGGCAAATTTATGGATCGATGGGGAAAATCGACATGTGGTCTCGTCGCCACATTACCCCCAGTCAAATAAATGGTCATGCCCAGGCTGCAGTTAAGTCTGTGAAGCATTTCATACTCAAGGTGGCGCCTTCCGGCAACATTGACTGTGAAGAGTTCGACCGCGGTCTACTAGAACTGCGCAACACCCAACTTCACAGGACGCTCCCCTGCCCAGATCCTCTATGGACATCCGCTTTGGTCTTGTGTCCCTGCCCACCACAGTCCTTCTCTAAAGGGGTGGCAGGCCCAAAGGGTGAAGACTGTGACCTCCGTGCCGAGGACGTTACAGCTCGGTACGACTAGCACGCCTCCCCCTTCCAGATTGGAATGTTGGCCAGCATGTCCGCCTTTAGGACCCAACATCTCACCGCTGGGACAATGTCGGGTTTTTATTTGGGTGTCGGCGACAGGTCCAGGGGAATATCAGGTGTGTCTCCCCAGTGGTCGTGTGTATTGGCGAAACCGGGCCCTTTGCTTCGTCTAGTGCAGTGCCATAGCGATGACTCCCTTCCCCAGTGTGAATCCCAAAGTGTTCATCCTTCCCCTATGCCCCGTCGCTCTGTGAGGCTCCAGAACAAGGAGTCCGCTCGAGAATGAAACTACGAGCGTGAGAGGGAAGGGAGGTGTAGGATAGGGAAATATTCCACTGTTATCATGTCCGTAGGATTACATATTAGTACATATGTATAGCGTACGACAATGTAAGACCTTACGTTCTGGCAGCGACAATATAGCTCGCTGCCAAGTTAGTAGCAGAGTAGCAGCGTAGGAATCAAGGAACACTGAGGTCCCACACGCTGTACCCCATCCAGGCTTGGAGCAATTACATTGGTTTGGGTCAATTACAATTACAATTAGGATGATTTATCCAACTACTCAATTATAATTACAATTACAATTACAAGGAATGGAAAAAATGTTAATTACAATTACAATTACAATTACTCAATTTCAATGTTTCCAAATTACAATTACAATTACACTTACAGCAAAGCTAGTGTACAATTACATACTGCAATTACATTTTTCATAATATAAGCTGAACTGAACAAATTGTTGATAAATAAAAAATAAAATAAAATACAATATATATTTTATAATATATATATATATATATATATAGAGAGAGAGAGAAAAGGAAGAGAGAGAGAGAGGAGAGAGAGAGAGGGGGAGAGAGAGAGAGAGAGAGAGGAGAGAGAGAAAAGAGAGAGAGAGAGAGAGAGAGATTCAGTTTCAGATTCAATACTTTTATTCACAATTGAATTAACATTTGTGAAAAAGACTGTTTCGAGATAACAGTTCTTATCTCAGGATACATAATATTAGCTGATGATAGTACTAGTACATTAATACGATGGACAATATTGTTGTTTTAGAAAAGCTTCACATTTTTGTTTTGTTTGTTTTGTTTTGTTCTTCCTTAGTTTAATCATCTAATGGCACAGAATTCTGGATGTGCAGTTAGTGTTTGTGGGGGAGGAGACTAATGAAGTGAATTGCAAGTTCAGCAAGGGTGGGTGTGGGCACAGAACACTGTTGTCTTTGGCGGGTAACGCAGCCACAATCACGAAGGTAGGAGCAAGTGTGTGCCCATCCTCAGTAGCGCACAGCCTACAGCGACGCCCTTCCTCCGGCGTGTTGATGCCAATTTCCCATCCATAAGGGTACCCAAGTTTGATCCTGGATATCACCACCTCGCACAACCGACTTAGAGGACGTTGTGGTGGGAGCAGGCACCCAGCGGCCACATCGGTGTACCACCGGGCACTCGTGCTGCCGCAGCCCGCCTCCTGTTCGTGCACCCTCGTCTCTGAGCTTCCGCCCTTCGCCTCACAGTGCCCTCAGCTGTCGGAGGGTCCTGGGAATAACGACAGTCACTGCTTCCTTCATGGTCGCCTGCTTTGGGCCCAAAGGGGTCTGCTTCTCATTGCCTGTGATGCCAACATGGGAGGCGACCCATGTGATAGTAACGCTCCTGCCCATGTTGTGAATGGCCTTGACTGCCGCACGAATGGGTGTTTTCAGGTGGGTATTCTCAGTGTCCTGCTTTGTTGATGCAGGCTATGGCAGTATGGAGTCCGTGACGATGAGGGTGTTGAGTCTGTGGGCGGTGTGGGCGTGATCCAGAGCCATAGATATGGCTGTCAGTTCAGTTTGCGTGGAGGATGAGAAATCCGAGGTTCGCGCAGAGGCTGTGTGTACGCGGGCCGGGGGGCAATGGCGACAGGATCCCCGCCACCCATTTTGCATACAAAGGCTGCGCCTGATCGTCCTTCGGCAGGATCTGTAGATCCGTCGGTGTAGTACACTGCTGCGTATGGCTCCCCGACGCCTTGTATGTTTTGCAGACCTTCCTGCCTTAGTTCCACGGGTAGGCAAGTCACGTTTCTTTTGCCGCGGGGGCTGACAACTTTTGTGATGAGTGTGGGCCTCCCACGGGGCCGTGGCGTTACGCTCCAGAGGAATGACGGCAGTATTTATGGCCTCCCCAGGCGACACCAGAGTGTTGTAGTGTCTCTATCGCCGTCTTAAGCACCTGCCTTGCCCTCGGTGACTTCAAAGATGATTGTGAAGTGAGTGTGGACTTCATTCGGGATGGTCGGCTCTGATGGAAAA
>JACEEZ010019102.1:13698-40975 GCA_016584305.1 Chionoecetes opilio | reverse complement strand
AACCGGCAGGTCATGGTGAATATGAACTACCCTTCTTCATGCCCCTTCACCCTCGAGATCTCCAGCGCTCTAGGCTCGACGGACGACAACGTTGGGACCCGCCTTTTCAATGGATTGGCCCCTTATCCATGGGATGAGCCTTGCATGTGGAGAGATTTATCGAAAGCCTGCATTTTGTGGGAAGTGCCAGCGATGGGGCCACCGCGAATGGCAATGCAATAGTTCCGTGCGTTTGTGGCTTTTGCTCGGGGAGGCATGACACTAAGCTTTGCAAGGACCGCATTATCAATGGGGAATCCATCACGCCCCGCTGCCCCAACTGTCTCCTGGAGCATAATGCTTGGAGTGTGAAGTGCCTTGTGAGGCCCGATGCCCACCGCTATAGGAAGCCTGCGGTGCCTCTGCTCCCTGCCGCAGTTAACCCCCCGCCGCCGAGTCAAGACTCTGCAGCCTACCCATCCCTCCCCCGGATGGGGCGGGCATGGCTGCCCCCCTCCTCCTCGCCGATGCTGGCTGATATCCCCTTGCTGCTCTCTCCTTCGGACCCTTCCCTCCCCCACCCTAGCCACCCGCAGTCTGCCCAAGCCAGTCACCAAGTCACCCCTCTCCTCCCTCTCACCGCGGGGTGGCTGCTCCCCCTCTCCCCCCACAGGCTGCTGAAGGCGGTGTTGCCTCCCTCAGCGATTCTGAGGCTATTTTGACTTTGATGAACGAGATTAAGATACTACAAGAGGCGCAGGCCCATCATCGGGAGGAATGTGCTGATCTGCGTGCCCAAATAGTCTCTCTACAAGAATTGCAGGGGGAGGTGGCAGTCTTGAAGGGTGTGATGGCGACCGCTCGAAGCGACATGGTAAGCGTGACAGGAGAGATACTGAGTCTAAAGGAAATGCTGACCGAGATGACCCGAACGATACAAGACACTCTTGGTTCAAGGCGACGCCGAGCTGTACCCACTGAAGACGCCTTGTTGACCATGGATATAGACCCCATGGACCCTCTCCCACCTCCCCCCATGGCGCCTAAAAAAATCCCGGGATCAGTGCCTAAGTGTGCCTATAACTCATCCTCTCCCCTTCCTCCCTGACTGTGTGATCTGAACTCTGTGCCCTGTCGTAAATCGTGTAGGGTAAACAAGAATGTCATAATACTCCCCCTGGCCCATGTGTGTTTAGATTATTATAACTCAACGACTATGCCCCTCATATTCGATGTCCTTTACCAGCTCATCATATGTATACTGAGATGAGACTGTTCTTATGAAACAGTCTCTTTCACAACTGTATTTCAATTGTGAATAAAAGTATTGAATCTGAATCTGAATATCTCTCTCTCTCTCCTCTCTCTCTCTCTCTCTCTCTCCTCTCTCTCTCTCTCTCCTCTCTCTCTCTCTCTCTCTCTCTCTCTCTCTCTCTCTCTCTCTCTCTCTCTCTCTCTCTCTCTCTCTCTCTCTCTCTCTCTCTCTCTCTCTCTCTCTCTCTCTCTCTCTCTCCTGACTTCGGATACTTCTCTGATACTTCGTTCAGTGACAGAAATAGGGAGAGAGAAAAACAAGAAATAGGAGGGAATAGAGAGATTAAAATGGAGTTGAAGGACGTAAGAGTCATGTTTAAAGGAGGAAGATGAAGAAGAAGAAAAGGAAGGAGAGATGCGAGAAGAAGGATGGAGGGGAGGGCTGAGATAGTAACAGAGAGAGAAAAGAGAGAGAGAGAGAGAGAGAGAGAGAGAGAGAGAGAGAGAGAGAGAGAGAGAGAGATAAGATACTTTGATCCTATTTAGACACTTTGCAAGTACCAACTACAAGGTTATTGACTATACAGAGAGAGAGAGAGAAAAGAGAGAGAGAGAGAGAGAGAGAGAGAGAGAGAGAGAGAGAGAGAAGAGAGAGAGAGAGAGAGAGAGAGAGAGAGAGATAAGATACTTTGATCCTATCTAGACACTTTGCAAGTACCAACTACAAGGTTATTGACTATACAAGAGAGAGAGAGAGAGAGAGAGAGAGAGAGAGAGAGAGAGAGAGAGAGAGAGAGAGAGAGAGAGAGAGAGAGAGAGAGAGAGAATGAGAGAGAGAGATAGAGACTCCAATCTCCCTCACATTCCATCACAAGTAGACACCTCAGTAACAGGCAGAGTTGCCAGGTGGGCGGGTTTCACGCCAAATAGGGCGATATGTTATACTTTCCGGCGGGGAATTTTTCGCTCTGGCGGTTGGGTGGATTTTTTGGCTGGTTTCTACTTTGCTTGGCGGTTATGTTGGGTATTTTTCATGTTATTTTCTTAAAGGACGCAGGCTTTTATCAACCTTTTTATTACTTGTTGGCACAAATAAGTCGTTTCTCAGACGTCAAAACTCTTCAAAGAGAAGCGAGAGTGGGAGGGCAGTGTGTAAGGCTTAGCGTATGGGTGCTGATTGACAGTAACCTCTCTCAGGACATGAGTTCCCTGACTGCCCCCTCTCTTCCCCCTCCTTCACCCTTCCCTCCTACTGAAGGCAGATTAACAGGGAGATTATTTTCTCAAATGAACTTGATAAAAAATAATATAAGGAACAGAATGCAAGTGAAAGTCTTAGAAAACGTATTGCACATTCGTGCATTCATGCAAAGAAACAACATTTGCTGTAAAGAATTTCAACCCACAAAATCAATGCAATCAATATTCGCCCAGGACATCTACCATACTAGCTAGACACAGACATGGACTTATTTCCCTGACTAACAAAACAACCCATAGGTAATTTAAGTCTCTCTCTCTCTCTCTCTCTCTCTCTCTCTCTCTCTCTCTCTCTCTCTCTCTCTCTCCTCTCTCTCTCTCTCTCTCTCTCTCTCTCTCTCTCTCTCCCTCTCCCTCTCCCTCTCCCTCTCCTCTCCTCTCCTCTCCTCTTCTCTTCTCTTCTCTTCTCTTCTCTTCTCTTCTCTTCTCTTCTCTTCTCTTCTCTTCTCTTCTCTTCTCTTCTCTTCTCTTCTCTTCTCTTCTCTCGAAGTAGAAGTAGAAGTATCTTTTTCTCTCAGAGATGAAAGTCTTCGACTTCCAGTACTCCCTGAGGGACACCACACAATTCACACCCCTTCACACATTCCTCCTTATCCTCGAACGTGACCTGAGGTCACCCAGGTCTCCTCTCTCCGCCCCCCTCTCCTCTCTCTCTTTTTTTTTCTTTTTTTTTACAACTTACATCATGGTTGACATGGGGCTACAAATTGATAAGGAGGTTGATGAAGGCATTAAGTGGCAGAAGATAAAGAAGTCCCCTGTCCCGGGGACATCTATCAGAAAGCTATGCCTTGTAAGATAATAACTAAGTAGTAAGTAAGTACACAGTGTTACAGGCTGAGGGACACTATCCGTCACAGGCACTTGTCAGGCGCACTATTGATACGTACACTGTATGTCACTGTGTCTACTAAGTGTCAATGTGTGTCACTATGTGTGTGTCACTGTGTGTCACTAATGACACGACACTGTATCACGCCTTACGGTCACTAAGGTGGATGTAAGCGGCACCATCTGTGGGCCGCCACCTTCAACTGCTGGGTGTTCATGGCCACGACATCCAACTCAACCGTGAAGGCGTTCCACAGTGTCGCCGTGGCCCAAGTAAAGGCTCGCTGTCCCATCACGGTGTGGGTCCTCGGGGCCTCGAAGAGGAGATCACCTGACGCTACCGTCCTCGTAGCGCGCACAGTCCTCCTCCGCGGGACCCGAAGTCCTGCAAAGTAGGAAGAGTGTTGCACCTGGGCCTTGTGCAACACTGTGAGGGCACCGACTCTCCTCCGGTGCCCCAGACTGTCAAGCTGGGAGCGGGGTTCATCCCGCCACTGCTCCTGCTGTAGTCGTTGTTGTTGTTGTTGCTGGTGTTGTTGGAGCTGCAGCTGATGTTGTTGTTGTCGTCGCTGCTGCTGCCGCCACAGTTGCCTCGGGCGACGTTCCATGTGATGTTGGTCGGCAGTTGGGTGTATGAGGCGCTCAGCACGTCTCTGCATTTTGTCCAGCAGTGACAGGTGGCACTGGGCACTACTCATCCAGGTGAGAGGACTATACTCCATGACGGGCCTCACTTGGGCCTTGTACAGCCGCATGAGGCCATCAGCGTCGAGCAGGTGCCTTACTCGGCGCAGGAGAGTCACCCTCAGTGAGGCTCGACGCGCCATTGTCTCCAGGTGGCGGTCAAAGCTGAGCCTGCAGACAACCTCCACCCCCAGGATGTTGATTGAGTCCTTGATGACAAGGGTATCGTCCCCAAACTTCAGCTTCCCCTCGAGAAGCCTGGAGTCCTCCCTCGAACGTGATATAACCATGGCCTGGGTCTTCTCGGCAGCAAACTGAACTTGCCACCGTCTTCCCCAGGCCGTGATGTCACTCTCTCTCTCTCTCTCTCTCTCTCTCTCTCTCTCTCTCTCTCTCTCTCTCTCTCCTCTCTCTCTCCTCTCTCTCTCTCTCTCTCTCTCTCTCTCTCTCTCTCTCTCTCTCTCTCTCTCTCATCTCTCTCTCTCTCTCTCTCTCTCTCTCTCTCTCTCTCTCTCTCTCTCTCTCTCTCTCTCTACCCGTCAGGGTGGCTCGGTTGGTAGAGCTACGGGCTCGCGTGTGCAGCGTCTCTGCGCATTCAGTCAGCGGTTCGAGCCCACCAGGTTCGTCCTGGCGTGGTGGCGCTTTGTATAGTCAATAACCGTGTAGTCGGTACTTGCAAAGTGTCTAGATAGGATCAAAGTATCTTATCTAAGTATCTCTCTCTCTCTCAGCTGGGATCTAAGAAGCATTGCAGGTGTGTGCTTGATATATTCTGTCCTCCTCCTCTCCTCTTCTTACAATGTTACGCATTTTTCTTCTTCATAGTTTTCATCTTTTATTTATCTCTATTTTTGTCCTTTTCCTCTATTTTTTCTTCGTCCTCCTCCTCAATTCCCAGAGAAAACAGGCGTGAGTCAGTGTGTCTGCCACTACATAATCCCCATCATTACGCTGTTCTAGGTGAGTCTAATGGTCACGTCGAGGATAATTATTGCCTGATCGTGTTATTTAAGACGATGGATAATCGTGTGTGTGTATGTGTGTGTGTGTGTGTGTGTGTGTGCTCTAATTACCTCCATTAGGAGGTAATTAGAGCGGTTAGATAGAGAAGTGAGGTCGGGGCTGAGGAGGTAATTAGAGCGGTTAGACATGGAAGTGAGGTTAGGGCTGAGGAGGATTATACCTCATTTGTAAGGAATATAATTGACGGACAGAAAAAAAATATTCCTTATAGGGAAATAAGGTCCAGAAAGAGTGATTCAAAATGGATGACCACTAATTTAAAACACAACATTGGAGTAAAAAGAAACATTTATTTAAGGTTCAAGGCAGGATTGGTAAACAAAGAACAGTATAACGTGATGGCAAGGACAGTGAAGAAATTAACTCGAGTTGCTAAGAACAATTATGAGATTAAAGTAGCAGGACAGGCGAAAAGGGACCCAAAGGGGTATTAGCGTATTGGTTAGATATTATCTGTATGTGTTAATCTATAGCTAAAACAGGATGTCTGAGTGTCTGTGTGTCTTGTACCGGCGCCTGTGGTGCTGAGTTGCTGCCACCTTTTGATGACATTTTGCTGAACCAAGCAGCCACGCCATCCCAGATGATGATGACGTGGATAGCCTGGTGTTGGGAAGCAGCACGTAAACACCTGCCCACCGGAACCTGAGTTTCCGGCCCTCCTTTCCTTATATGCTGCAACTAGCCGGAGAGAGGGGAGAACGACACGAGCTGCGTCCCTTAGCGCTCCAACTCACGACACCTTCCTGAGTGTCTGTTTGTACTCCACACCTGGGGGGGGGTGAGAGTACCTTGTCACGACATTAACTGTTCAGGCCTTGTCTATTAGACCTTAGTCTCAAAGGCCGTTACTTAACGAACTGCATGACATTATTATTGTATAAACTTCACAAGTGTACATATATATATTATTATATATTGTTTATAGTATATTGTCTTACTCGAATCCTTTGGAACTAAAAGAATACTTATAAATTACGTATAGAACCGCTCGACCACGATTAGCCCATACCACTTCATTGATGTGTACCTCTGGGCAGCGAAGCAAGTTACCTGCCTGTCAAGAGGGCATCATCAGGCAATCACCCTTACAGGTTAGTAACCTGTATCTACATGGTGTGATCCCGTTACCCGTAAAATAGCCATACTAAAAAGGGTAACAGGGGTTCTATCAGGTATATAAAACAAAGACAAGGGAATTAGTTGGGCCGTTAAGGTCAGGACAGGGTGAGGTCTTAAATACGGATGAGGATATGTGTAAGAGTCTAAATGATTATTTCTTAAGTGTTTTTACGGAGGAGGATACACAGACGATACCTGATAGTGAACAGATGTTCAAGGGAAGCGATGAGGAGAAACTCAAAGATATTGTGATAACTAGGAAAATGGTGGAAGAGGGTATAGATAAAATGAAGAATTTTAAATCGCCAGGACCAGATGAAGTGTATCCCAGGGTATTAAAAGAATGCAAGGAGGTTGTTAGTGAGTCGTTAGTGCACATTTTTAGGAAATCGGTTGAGATAGGCGATGTGCCATTATTGTGGAGGAAAGGAAATGTTGTTCCCATATTTAAGAAGGGAGACAGAGGACTAAAGTCAAATTATCGACCCGTAAGTCTAACGTCAGTGGTGGGTAAATAATTGGAATCTATTTTTAAAAAACATTAGAGAGCACTTAGATAAACATAGTTTGATCAATGATTCACAACATGGATTCACCAAGGGTAGGTCATGTCTCACCAATTTATTGAGTTTTTATAGGAAAGTTTATGAGACGGCAGATAATGATAAGGATTATGATATAATATATCTGGACTTTAGTAAGGCATTTGACAAAGTACCACACGAGGAGACTCTTAAATAAGGTAAGGCTCATCGGCAAGAGATGGGAAGGTTCTTCGGTTGGTAATCAGAGATCTGGCTAAGTTAAAGTAATAGGCAAACAACGGGTATACAATTAATGTTCTAAATCGGAATGGGGAATGGTGACAAGTAGAGTTCCACAAAGGGTCGTTTTTGGGTGTTCCATTCACTATACTTGTGATTGTACCGATCAAAGATTGGATAGTGGGATTAGCAGTGATATCAGCAAGTTGCTGTGATACTAAGGTAGGTAGGATTCTTGGATCACAGTCTGAGGTAAACATATTTGCAGGCGGAGAGACTTAGATAAAACTTAAACGACAGTGGGCAGTCAGATGGCAGAGGAATTATATTGATAAATGTCAGCGTGATGAATTGTTGGTAGAAAATAGAAAAAAACCTGGAATTAGATGAACACCATAAGTAATGTATCGCTGAAAAAAGATCAGCAGGTGAAAAGGGAAAAAAGATTTTGAGTTGAGGGTGAGCCTAGACCTCAGACCTAGGAAACATGTATTGTAGGACCAGAAATAGAGCTAATAGAGATTCGATTACATACCAGAAGTGTAAAAGTAGAAGTGCGGAAGTTATTCTAAAGCTTTATCTGGTTTAGTCAGGCCCCCAATAGGGACTATGCAGTTAGTTTTTGGTATCCACATATTACAGGATGGACCCTTGTTAGGATTTTTTTTTTGCCGAACAAACCAAATTGCCTTGTTAGAAACATGGCAGGAAGTGATGACCAAAATTATTACAGGGATGCGTAACGTTTAGTTATGAGAAGAGATGAGTATTTAAATTACACTCATTCGGAGAGGACGCAGAGTAAGGGGCAATTCTGATAGAAGTTTCTTAAGCGGATAAAGGGATTTAATAAAGGAGAAGTGAGGAAAAGTGTCTTAGGGTTTTAACCAGGGTATTAGACCAAGAAGTAACGGATTGAGCTGGAAAAAAGCGTAGATTTAGAAAGGAACATAGGGAAAAAATGGTTCACAAAATAGGGTGCTGGAATGAATGGAATGGTCTCAGTAGGAGAGGGTAATTAGTGGCGGAGGTCATTAGGGAGCTTTTTGAAAGAGGAGCTGGATAGGTTCAGGATGGGGATATGAAAGGTGGATTTGTAGGTAGTGTATGTTTAGGTGACTAAGAAAACTACACGTGTAGGCTCGGGCCTCTTGGAGTTCCTTATTTCGTATGTTCTTGTTGTGTGTGTGTGGTGTGTGGCAGTTAGTGTGTTGTATGTGTATGGTGTGTAAGTGTATATTTATGTGCATGTTGTACGATGCATGTGTATGTGTGGGTGATTTTGTGTCTTTTGAGTGTGGTATGTTTGTGGTGTCCATAGTGGACTGTGTGTGTGTGTGTGGGTGTGTGTGTGTGAGTTGTGATTATGTGCATGTGTATGTGTCTGTGTACGTGGTGTGTTTGTGTGGTTGTATTTGTGTGTGTGGTGTTGGTGTGTGTGTTGTGTGTGAGTCTTTTGTGTTGTGTGTGTCTGTGTGTGTGTGTGTGGTCGTGGGTTGTGTGGTGTGTGTTTGTTCGTGGTTGTTGTGTCGTGCTGTGTTGTTGTGTGTTGTGGTATTGTCTATTTCTCGCCTCTCTGAATTCTTAACTAAATTGCTAATGGAATTAGCTTAGCGATGGTAGAGAGATATGGAGAGAGAGGAGAGATGCACGCAGAGAGGAGAGTGTGACGGGAGGAATAGTGAGAAGAGTGAGATGGGTGAGATAGGTGGATGATGAGAGAGCTGGAGAGAGATCGAGAGGGTGTTAGAGAGGATTGAAACGAGAGATGGATGGAGAGAGAGAGAGATGAATGTGCGAAAGAAGGATGGATGATAAGACGAAGGAGAGGGGATTGAGTGAGAGAGATGAGAGAGAGGAGGAGAGAGAGGAGACGAAAGAACTGGAGAGATGACTGCGGAGGAGAGTGAGAGAAATGAAGAGAAGAGAGAGACAGAGAGATCAATGTAGGGAGGTGATCATGTATGACCAAATAGGTTTCCATTTTCCTGACATTGATGATACACAATTTGCTGAATTATTGTCAGATTATTCTGGAAATTTAACATCCTCTTGAATTGGGTTATAGCAGTTGAATTTTACTACGTCCCGAAGGTGAGTGTCCATATCTTAGGCGATGGGGTCTACATCGGGTCACGAGATGAGGACAGTTGGGGGAAAGGGGGTTTTGTGCATTCCTTCTCAGAGACTGAGTATTCGTATTATCACCAACCAGAGAGTTTGAGAGTTCTATGACAATAATCTTGATAGTTTAAAACTTTATCTCGTAAAATCAGAAGCATCCCACTAACATTGGACTAAGTAGTTATTGACAGTCACTTACTTAAATAAGTAATCAGTTTAATTTTCTTTGCTTTTTTTGCAACCAGGTTATCAAGGACATTGAACATTGTATAAGATCGAAGGGTTTAATTTATATACAAAAAATAGGAACGCAGGAGGAGGAAGGGAGTGTGTTTGATTGCCATATTATTCATAACAACAAAATTATTAGTATTATAGAAAATATAGTTATAAAATGAATGTTTGAATCTTATTGTTGAATCAACATGCAAACTTCTTTTATTGTTGGACAATTTATCGTAGGGGGGGCCCTAACTATGATTATATTGTTTAATGATTTTTATTGGAGGAAACTACTTGAGGAAAAATAAATTACACCAACAAAAAAAATATTGTTACCTATTAGGAGATATCAATATTATACCTTAATTCAATTGGAGGAAAAATAAAAAATAATAGTAATAACAAATACGGGATTACACGGGCTCTATTCTATGGTCATGGGATCTTGACTTGTGTCATGTATTAATTGCCAACCAGAGTGGGGGACTCAGGGTTTTGCTCACCATTGATCACATCTGGTTCAAATAATTTCAATGTAATTACTAAGTCTGGAATACTAGATATGATAATAACTGACCCGTTTGCACTCTTTGATTATATGTGTACGGGAAAAATTTAAGACGATATGAAGAAAAACCATTACTTACAGAAGCTACAAGGTATGTGATGCTGAAGAATTGGTAAAACAACAGAGGGATTATTAAGGGAATGTCAGTTTTACTAATGAGGCTAATGAAGATTTTACACAGTTGATTAACTATAATAACACTAGCAAAGATACACATATTCCATGGAAGGACCATAAACACTAACAGGGAGAAAACGACAAATGAAGCCCTGATTACACATGAATTATTAGAAATGCTTATTAAAGACAACAAATTTACAAGAAGGCCCTTCACATGGTAATGAATAGAGGAATTTAAGGAATATGGTTAATGCTAGATTAGACATCTGCCAAGAGAAGACATACTACAAATTAAAAACTTAGTTTACCGCTTTCGGTTTGGTAATAGTAAAATGATGTGGAATTAAAATTAATGCAACTTTTTTTAAATTAAACTCTAAGACAGGCTAAGGAACCGGACATTGATAAGCTATTGGGGTAAAAACGGTTGTGAAACACATATCACACCCAAATGCGAGTTTGTGTGATGAAATCAATAATATTTTACTCCATTGGTCAGACATTTGGATACAGCTCTACCTGTCCAGAAGTACTCCCCCTATCACGTTCTGAGGGGTAACTTCCCTATATATGAGAAAATGAACCCAACAACTCAGAGGAAGTGATAAAAATAATAAAGAACTGAAAGAGTCCTAGTCCCGGTTCGACAATATTCAATATCCAAGTAATTTCATAACCTTATTCCTGCAATATTCTACCATTGTATGTAAGCTGATAATGAGTCGTTCAGAGCGGCATATTCCCAAAAAACCTAAAAAATGCTATAAAATCATCTATTATTTCATAAAGGTGAGAGATAAACTCAAGTAACATAAAATCTACCGCCCAATCTCACTATTATCTACTTTAATATAAAATAATAGAAAGAGTGAGTACTGAGGAGACTTAATAAATTCTTAGACACTAATAACATATTATTTTTTAAACAACCAGGTTTGGCTTCCGAAAAATGTTAACCACAATACACGATTGGTTAAAACTTTCAGAACGATCATTTTGATTTTGAAAATGATGATAAAGGTAAATTACAATGGCAGTATTCCTTTGATTTAACAAAAAGCCTTCGATACAATTAAAACCTTCTCTATTACTTAAAAACGCTGAAAATTCTATGGTATAGAAACAGGGGACATGAATTGGTTTTGAATTATCCTATCAGGTGAGACGGAAAGAAAACGTTTATGAAAATTAACGGTCTCCTTTAATGGTAAAAATCATTCCAATGAACAGGTATCAATGGGAGGTTCCTCAGGGCTCCACGCTTCGGAACTCTTTTGTTTCTGTTATTTATCAAATGACATCACCAGGTCTTCGTCACTCTTGAAATTTTAATACTGTTAGCTTATGACACACCACTTTACCATTCTAGCCTCCTGACATCTATAAACCCTTTAGAAGTGGTTAATCAATAATAAATCATGTTATGCTAATTGGTTATTAGCTAAACAGAATTTCAATTAATATTAACAAAACCCCCTTCCTTATATTTGCAGGGAATAAAAATAAAAGATAGCAACCATATCAGTAAAAACTTGGAACGAAAACTGTGATATTCAAAAGAGGTTACTTCAAAAAATTTTTGGATGTCCTACACAAAATTGTGTATCCTTCTTATTATGATGTAGGAAAGTTATTATGGAAGGAAGCATGTGAACTAATTTATAGTAAAATTACGAGGGTCGTTAGGAATTATAATATAAAATTAAAATAATCTGTTTAAAGAAACATTAATCATATTGTATGACTAGTTTGATATATCAATACGTACAATATTGTAATCTTATTTGGGGCTAGCTCTTTTTTATAAAAACTATATTACAGCCGTTATTATTACTGCTACAAAAAAAAAAGGGTCATTATTAGGAGAATTTTCAGGTGGGTTTAGGTAGGGACGTTGGCATACCCAGACAAATTATTCGTGAACATGTTGATATTTTAAAAGTCAGGGTACTGATAAGCTAGATATTGTGAAGGTTTGATATATTCAGCTCAAGAACTACACCCAGTCATTTGATTTTGTTTAGGAGTATCTTTAATGTTCAGAATTTAATTTAAGGAACAAATAACATGGTAAGAACCTCCAAGACCACGATCAGAAGGCCAGAAGGAGGATTTAGTAACATACGCCGGCTGTCTCGAATGGAATCAAACGCCGGAGTAGTATCTCATGCATACAAACAACAGTGTTTCAACAGCAAAAAAGCTATCTTCTAAACGGTGTAACAATCAGTTAATGTGTGATATCATGAGGTAATACTTGTTTGTAATTAATGAGTAATAGAGGTAAATGGGAAGTATGTTTTGATGCAGCAAAGCTTAGTAATCTTTATATTACATGTTTATGTATGTGTATAGTAAAAAAAAAATAAAAAAATATTATTAAAAAAAAAAAAAAAAAAAAAAACGCATGTGGATTATGTATTTAAGTATGTGGGGTATATTATTGTGTGTGATGTATCTGTTTATGTGTGGTAGGTGTTGTATCGTGAATGTATGTATATGTATGTATATGTAGTGTATGTAGCGTATGTGTGTATGTGGTATGTATGTATATGTGCATAGTATGTGATTTGGTTATTGTATGTGTACGTAGCGCGTACAGTGTATATGGTTTTGTATCGTATATATTTGTATGTTGTTTGTGTGTGATGTTTGGGTTTGGGATATGTGTGTGAATATGCGTTACGCTACTTTAAATCTTTAATGAAAAAACCAGATATGAGGTTACAGTATGGAATAGGACGCTAGTATTATATTAGCTTATGTGCCTTAGGTAAATTATTGCCATTTACGTAGATTATTTTTGGAGATCTTTAAAATGTTTACATTAAACAGAGTAACAGAAGAGATCAGCCTTGATATTGTGAAGGAGGTTCAGTTTCTTTCGGGGTGGTTTTTTAAGATGGGCAAAATAAACAATTTTGACTTTGACTTGGATTTGAAGAGAGAGTAAAAGAGAGAAAGAGAGGAGAAAGAAAGGAGAGGGACAGACAGACAAGACAGACAGAGGACAGACAGGACAGACAGACAGATAGACAGGACAGTAAAGACAGAGAAAGTGAGGAGAAAGAGGATAGAGAGAGAGAGAGAGAACTTTTTCAGGAGAAGGAGGAGAACGGCACTGGAAAACTTTGGTGGTCAGTTCACAGACATAAGAGACATAAGACTTGGTCCAACTGGTACACGTTTCTCTGCTCTTCCTGCCCTCTCTAACTGCTCTACCCACATGCCTGTCCTTTCCCCAATAACTCACTCAAATGGTCTGATCGGGGGGGGGGGAGGAGGGGGGGGGGTAGGGGGGGGTGGGGCAGTGGGAACATAAAGGGAATGAGCTGTATGGTTGTGTGTTGCTGGGAAGAGAGAGAGAGAGAGAGAGAGAGACGAGAAGAGAGAGAGAGATGGAGAGGATGATGGAAAGAGAGATGCGAGGGAGAGAGAGATGAGGAGGTGAGATCGCGCGACGGAGGAGAGAGAGAATTATGCCAGAAAAAGATTTTCTTTGTACATCTGGCACTACTTCTGACTAACTACGTCTATTATACGACTGTATTTCATAAATTTTCATTATACCATATAAATCATCTTGCTTTTTCAATGGATGTGAAGAATATTTGTCTTCAATGGCTGGCATTGTGGTCTAGACTAGTGTAATAACTGTTCGTGGGAAAGTCGTTTATCTATTCAATTCATTAATAACAAGAAACATTAGCCCCATGCGTCTCTCTCTCTCTACTATCTCTCTCTCTCTCTCCTCTCTCTATCCCTCTCTCTCTCTCTCCTCTCTCTCTCTCTCCTCTCTCTCGCTCTCTCTCTCTCTCTGCCTCGCTCTCTCTCTCTCTCTTCTCTCTCTTCTCTTTCTTCTCGTCTCCTCTCTCTCTCTCTCTCTCCTCTCTCTCTCTCTCTTCTCTCTCTTCTCTCTCTCTCTCTCCTCTCTCTCTCTTCTCTCTCTCTCTCTCTCTCCGTCTTCTGCTATCTCTCCTATCTCTCTCTATCACTCTCTCTCTCTCTCTCTACTCTATATAAAACATAACTATCGGGGTACCACAAGGTTCAATACTTGGTCCTAATATTATTTGGATATTGTCGAATGATTTATCGGGAACAATGTAAACTGCTTCTAGTACAATGCTGACGATACCAGTTTTTACATACAAGTACACTTGACAATATTGATAAATTATCAAAGACATTGAGGACACTCTGATCAAATGCAGAGCATTATTTTCTAATTAACGGACTAATGTTAAATTCTGCTAAATACCAAGTATATTTTCGGGAACCGTCAGCTCTTGTCTCGTATTCCCCCAACACTACTTAAACTTAATGGTGACATAATCATCCAAGTAATTATGTAAAAAATCTGGGAGTACATGGACTGACATGATATTGTAGTAACCCATGTCCAGTGAGTTAACTAAAAACGTAAATGGCATTTTAATGCATCTTAATAGAATAGGAGATCTTTGTGATAAGCAGACTAGGATTATCGTCACTCAACACTGGTATTAACCTTAATTGAATATTGCATAAGAATATGGGGCCCCACAATGAAAAAAACACTTTATCAAGTGTACAAAAAATACGAATTTTGCAGCAAAGTAGCCACGGAGGAGCCAGAAAATATGATCACGTATCTCCTATTTTCAGAGAAATTAAAATGGCTGAAAATAAACGCAAAAACACGAGTTTGACGTTTGCACAACAATGTATTAAGATTTACAGAGAATTATTCAGACTGGTTTTAATGGTACTTTTAATACTGTTACATGACCGTCACAAACAATGTTACCAGACAGAATAACAAAGCTGTATGTGCCGCGCTCCAGGGACATATAGTGGTGAGCGGCGCCTTGCCCCCGTACTGGGTGCCAAGTGTGGAATGAACTCCCAACCGCTGTCACGCAAGGTATATCTCTGAGTTCCTTCAAGGTTGCCTCAAAAACTCCTTTGTTAGCAAATAATGTTTAGTTTTAGATCTTATATGGGCCACTACTCTTTCATTTTAGTGAATTGTGCAAGTTATTTTGATTTATTGCTTTGATGCGCTGTACGATTTTATCTTTCTACGTCACTGTCTTTTATATAGATTTTTAGCTTTTGACGAGTGTGAATACACAATACGTTGTTTAAGTGTGTAGTTTTATTTAGTTTACTTGATAATTCTTATATTTTATATCTTAATTAGTTTGCAGTACATTATCAGTTTAATTTTTATTATGTTTTTTGTATCTAGTCATATATTGTAAAGATGTAATAATGTGCTGAAGAACACACGCATCGTGGAAAAAAAATCTGAATCTGAATCTGATCGCCCTCTCGCGTCAGTCTCTCTCTCTCTCTCTTCTCTCATCTCTCTCTTCTCTCTCTACTCTTCTCTCGCTATCTTCTCTCTCTACTATCTCTCTCTCGCTCTCTCTCTATCTCTCACCTATTCTCTCTCTCTCTCTCCTCTCTCTCTCTCTCTCTATAGCTCTTAATCTCACATTTCGCTCTTTTTCCCCCCCCCCCTCTCCTACTCTCTCCTTCTCTCTCGCTCATGCATCCACTAATCTTGTAATCACCAAACATCGTCCATGCTTGAAGACATCTCAAAACTGAACGATACCATATTCTTCTCCTTCCCTTCCCTCCTTCCATCCTCTTTTTCCTCTCTCTCTCGCTCCCTTCTCTTCAACCATCTTACCATCATTCTTTCCCTTTTGTTTTTCCCTTCATCCTTCCCTCATATCGGCAAATACTTGCATCTTTTACCACCATCCATCTCTCCTTTACCTCCATTAAATGGTACAAACTTAACTCAACCAACCTTTCCTTTCTTCTTCCATTCCTATCTTTCTCTTTCAGTCAATTTCTTGTCTTCTTTTTTGCCTTAGTTCTTTCCTTCCTCAATTTTGTTTTCCTTATCAATTCTTCTCCTCCTCTTCTCTACCTTTCTGCGTCTCTATTCCTGCTTCATTGTCTATCATTTATTCCTTTCTCACCCATTGTTCATCTTCTCAGCCATGTTCAGTTGCTTCCCTCCATCTTTCCCTCCTCTCCTCCCTTCCTCCTCTTCATCTTCCTCCTTTTCTCCATTTCTTTCTATATTTGGGTTTGATCTCTCCTCGACCTTAATTACCTCCGCCAACGAAGTTGGAGGGAGGTTATGTTTTCACCCCGATCTGTCTGTTTGTTTGTTAGTGTACAGGATTTTTCAAAAAGTTACGAATATATTTGGACAAACTTGGTTACCAAGTCATATTTATGTCATAAGGAAGAATGATGATTTAATTTGTTGGATGAAATCGAAATCAAAACTGTTGCCATGGCAACCAATTGAAAATTCGATTTTCCCTATCCCTTAACATGGTGAATGAAATATTCGGGCGGAGGTATGCGCTCTACTGAGTGCCCCCCTAGTTTGTCTTGTATTACTGAGCATAATTCGCATTTTGTGTTATTGCACACATTATCTCTCTTTTTCTCTCTATCTTTTTTCTTTTTTTCTTTTTACATTTGTGCCTATAGCGCCTGTAGGCAGTGGTAAGTGGTGACCCAGGGCTCGGATGGTAGGCTCTGTAGTTCACTTGAATGCTGCTGTGATGGTTGGCCCTCGCCCGTGGTGGCGCAGGCAGAATTGTTATAGTGACGCCTGTGATTAGAGGCTCATGCCGTCCCCCTGTGTCCTCCGATGCTCTGCCCTTCGCAATCGAAGGTAGAGTTGATGGGCAGGGCATGTGGGTGTTTTTAGTCCACTCGACGGTGCAGAAGTGTTTTGGTTTTCGTCGGAGATCGAACTCGGGTTACCGAGAACGCCAGTCGGAGACGCTAACCACTCTGCTACCGCCTCCCATATATCATTACCTCTTTCTCTCTGTCTTTCTGTGTGTGTGTGTGTGTGTGTGTGTGTGTGTGTATGTGTATGTGTATGTGTATGTGTGTGTGTGTGTGTGTGTGTGTGTATTCATCTAGTTGTTGTATTTTACAGGGCCAGAGCAATGCTCGTGTGCCCTGTTCCATATCAACATTTTTATCATTCATCCTAGTGCTTTGTGTTGGCCGAAAGCCAGCACCCGGAAGCAGGTCAACAAAACCCCGGCTAAAACCAGTCCCATTCACACGTGGGTGGACAAAGGCTCGGGTTTTAAGTAAACAACAATCATATTTTCGCTCCGCCCGGGGATCGAACCCGGGACTCTCGGTGTGAATCGAGTATTGCTATCCTTACACCACGGAGTCCCTGTGTGGCGTGTGCGTGTGCGGTGCCGTATGTGCGTGTGCGGTGCTGGGTGGCGTGCGCGTGTTCGTGTGTGCGTGTGCGGTGTCCGTGGGTTGTGTGTGCGGGGTAACCTTATAAATAGAAATGAACGTATACCCTGAAGGTTACAGGACGTCAGGTAGAATGAAAATCGTAAATTTGGCCAGGAAGTTAGTTAGGATTAGGACTTACAATGGTTTTAGTTCAGGTGAGCCAATGAGTGGTGAGATGCACCGGTGAGTGTCTTGATCCCACCTGTGTTGAGTGGTCCCGATTGAGAGTTACTTTGTACCTGTCGACCTAGGTAAAGAAAGGTGAAGGGTCGGGAGATGAGGAGGGAGAAAGGAGAGAAAATAATAATAATAATAATAGATAATCAATAATAATTTTATTCTAGCCCGAAGGCATACATACAAAAACAAAAGCGAATAAGAACAAGCCAAGGAGGTAAAATTAAGTTAATAGAGCAAACAAAAACAGGAACAAATAAGGCACATAGGGGATAGTATCAAAGCACAGAGAATGCATACATGGACACCTGTGCTACCCTCACTTCTGCACAAAAAGCGACCCAGCCACCGCTGTTGTATAGGTAATACATAGGCACGAGCTCTGCCTTGGCAGAGGATGATGGAGTCGTAGAAGCGATCCACCCTATCCTTAACCTTGAACACAGCGTGTCGGACGGAATTCACATACAGATGTTCACTCCGTTCATAAGCGAAAGACAGGGACGAGCTGCACACCTGGGCAGCCCAGAAGCCTCTTAAGGATGTCATTATTGGACAGACTTAAGGGCACGGTTTCATAGTGGGCCACCTTGTACGCGACCCACAGCGAGTGCCAGTATATAGAGTAGCAGTGACGCCTGAATACTCCATCTCCCTCTTTGCTACAGTAGTAGAATTTCCCTGTAGAGTATTTCCCACAAAAGAAGCTTGGGTGGTTGCTTGATGATACCTCATCCTCAGTCATGACGTGGGAATAACTGACCTAGGGTATGCGAATCTATCCACAATAACTACGTGAGGGTAGGACCCACCGAGCCAAAGCTGTTTCAGGTAATTGCTACCTTAGCCCGTGCCGGGGATACTACCATGCACTCTGTTTAGTGGTATTGTAGACAATGTCATGCTTGGCAGCATACACCTGACACACATTGATAAGGTCCTTGCAACGCATCCGCAGTGGAGTGCGAGCCAGTACCATCTCATTCAGCATAGCTCAGTGAGTGATGAGTGGCGAGTGAAAAGGAAGGATGCGGAAGAAAATTGATGTTTTTTTTTGTTGGTTTTGTATATGAGATATTGTTTCTTGTTTGGATGTTTCTTTGAATGATGTAATGATAGACAGGTAAGGATAATACTGATAACAGTAATGATGTAAATGATTAATACGAAGAAAGACAAAGAGAAAATAAGGTTGGCGGAGAAAAGGAAGAACTTTTTTTACTTGTATTTCTTTCCTAGATGTCATTTTGATTTTCTTTCCATTCGTTCGATTTTTGCTCATTAACATATATTGTATTACTCATTTTACCTGTCTGTATGCCTACTCTGTCATCTCTCTATCTTTCTTTCTAAGTTCATTATAATTCATTGTCTCCTCGTTCATTACTTCTGTATTTGTGTCTTTGATCCCTATGACTCCTTCTTATCTAATGTTATATAGGAGTTAGGCCGTGGTCTTGTTTGTCTGTCTGTCTGTCTGTCTGCTGTCTGCTGTCTGGTTGGGTAGACGAATAAACTGTAAATTCAATGTGATGAGAGTAGGCTAAAAATCGCAAATAAATCGTAGGGGTAACGCGGGCTTACTCTCATGTCGATTGAATCCTTATGAAGGGGTGTTTTTGGGCTTAAAAAAAATGAAGAGTATTAGATTACAGGAAGAAAACTCTGCGATAACGGCTTGACGCATTTATTAACATCGTAGACTCATGATATCTTACCGGGGTTTTTTTGTGTGTGTGTATGTGTATGTGTGTGTGTGTGGGGTGGGCATGCATGCAGGTGTGTTGTGTGTGGCATGTTGTGCGTTTCGTTGCGTACCTGGGTGTAGTGCGTTGTGTGGTTTGGTGTGAGTGTGTGTGTGGAATGTGTTGATTACAGGTACAGGCATGGGGCTGGGGTGAGGCCGGCGTGGAGGATGGGGTTGAGACCTACGTGGGGCTGGGGTGAGAAGGCGTGGGGTTGGGTGAGCAGGTGTGGGGCCTGGGGCTGAAGCAGGCGTGGGGCTGGGGTGAGGCAGGGTACGTGGTGGTAGGTGGTTGCTACCCAGAGGCACTTTGACCAGTGGACCAACAGACAAGCACAACACGATGGGAGTTGCACTCGCATGTGTCTTACTACTACTACTACAAACCTCAAATACATGGGTCCGGAAGGAGCCCACAAGATTGTTTCATCTCTATACCTTATTTTGTGCCATCCATTTTCTCTTTATCAATTCATTCGTTATATTCATTGATTACCTTTTTTTATCAATTTTTTCTTAAACACATTTTTATTTATTTTTATTTACATCTGCTGTTTATAGCGCCTGAAGGCGAGTGGTGAACCAGGGCTCGGATTGTAGGCTCGGAGGTCACTTGACGGGCTGTGATGGTGGTCCTCCCTGTCCCCGTGGCAAAGCTTCTCTATGTAAAAAGCCTGCGGTCTGGGAAGCGGGATGGACGTGACGTCAGTAGCAGAGTCTGCTAACAAGTCAGTAGGAGCCGAGCTTCAGCGAGGTGAGGATGTACGGGCGGTACGGCTCTCAATTGGCACCACCTTCACCAATGTTAACTCTTCGCCATGTAATATTTTGCAAAAACATTTACATAGGAGTGGAATATCAATAGGAAGCGATTTCATTCGATTTCCATGATATATTCGTTACTGATTAAATGAATGGAGCATGGCATAAATTAGCGTTAATAAATCATAACATCATGAAATCGGCGTAATTCATATTCTAATTATATGTTTATCATTCGCGTTAACTAAAAAATAACATCATCAATCGGGGAAAAAATTAAAGGATTTCAGGCTCTTTAGTAGTTAACGATACTTTATGATAGTTTAATTCATTTATCAGAAAACAAAATATTAGCAAATGGAAAGCTAAGTAAATTCCGCCTGCTATTATTTCTCCATTGTAAAATGTTTTGAGCAAAATTTAACTGCGAAGAATTACGATTCATGCTATATTTTGAGAGTCTCATAATGGCATTTCTTTAGTCTGTTTACGGTTTTTTATTTGATAATAGTATAGACAAAAATTCGAAGATAAACAATAAATTTATACTGATAAACATATACGAAATTACCCACGATTTTCTTATGTAGTATTTAGTAACGCTAATATGATGCTGCTAATTAATTGAAGAAAACAAAATATAGCAATGGAAATCTAACTAAATTCCGTTCTATGATGTCTCCATGTAAAATGTTTTCGAGGAAAATAGTAAATGGCGAAGAGTTTAAGTCATCATATTTCTGGAGGTTCATAATGGCATTTCTAGTGTGTTTTTACGGGTTTTTATTTGATAATATTATAGAACAAACATGCGAAGATAACATATATATCTTTTATACTGATATAAACATATATTAGGTAGGTTAAAGGCTTGTCATCTCGGTGGCCTCGTACAGACTCGTCCGTGACGTCACTCAATTCAGGCGCAGGCTTGTACATACAGACGGTTTGCCCATGTGGGCGCAGCAGAATTTTTTATCGGACGCCTGTGGATTAGGGCCTCATGACGCCCCCTGGTCTCGATGCACTCGCAATGAAGGAGAGTGATGGGCGAGGGCAGTGGGTCTCTCAGGCCCGTCGACGGGCAGAAAGGTTTGTGTTTTTCGTCGGTGATCGAACCGGGTCACCGAGACGCCAGCGGAGTACGCTAACACTCTGCTACGCCTCCCCACATGTTCTTTCTTCCGCTATCCTTCCTTCCTTCCTGCTTTCCTTTCTTTACTTCTTCTTTCTTCATCTCCTCAAATGGTTGACAAGGGACATTTTTTCAGTCATTTGATCTGTATCTTTGAACGTGAAATCAGGTAATACGATAATTATCCTCCATCACGAATACCTCTGGGACCCCCCAAACTCTCTCATTTCTCTCTCTCTCTCTCTCTCTCTCTCTCTCTCTCTCTCTCTCTCTCTCCTCTCTCTCTCTCTCTCTCTCTTCTCTCTCTCTCTCTCTCCTCCTCTCTCTCTCTCTCCTCTCTCTCTCTCTCTCTCTCTCTTTCTTCTCTCTCTCTTTCTCTCTATCTCTCTCTACGCTTATCTCTCTCTATCTCTCTCTCTATCTCTATCGTTTTTTTTACTGCCACCACCATAGCGGGCTTTGTATTCTGGCTTCGAACATGTATCACATTCGGCGGTTGGTTTTCACATATACGCGACCTGATAGAAGTTTAAGGGATAAAGGATTAATAAAGGAGAAGTAGGAAAAGTTCTTACGGGTTTAAACCCAGGGTAGAACCAAGAAGTAACGGATTCGAGCTGGAAAAGCGTAAAGATTTAGAAAAGGAAATAGGGAAAAAATGGTTCACAAAAGGGTTGGTGAATGAATGGAATGGTCTCAGTAGAGAGGTATTAGTGCGGAGTCATTAGGGAGCTTTAAAGAGGAGCTGGATAGGTTCATGGTTGGGATGAAAGGTGGTTTGAGGTAGTGTTAGGTGACAAGAATTTACCACGTGTAGGCCTGGGCCTCTTGTAGCTTCCTTTTTTTATGTTCTGTGTGTGTGGTGTGTGTGTGTGTGTGGGTGTATGTGTGTGTAAGTGTATATTTAGGGCATGTGATATGCATGTGTATGTGTGTGTATTGTGGGGTTGTAGTTTGTGTGTGTGTGTGTGGGGTGTGTGTGTGTGTGTGTGAGTGATATTTATGTGCATGTGTATGTGTATGTGTATGTGTGTTGTGTGTGTATTTTGTGTGTGTGTGTGTGTTTTTTTTGTGTGTGTGTGGGGTGTTGTGTGTGTGTGTGTGTGGGGTGTGTGTGGTGTGTGTGTGTGGGGTGTGTGTGTGTGGGGTGGGGTGTTGTTTTGTATATTCTGCCTCTTGAATTTTAACTAATTGAATATGCTTAGCGAGAGAGAGAGAGAGAGAAGAGAGAGGAGAGAGAGAGAGAGGGGAGAGAGAGAGAGAGAGAGAGAGAGGAGAGAGGAGAGAGAGAGGGGGTGAGAGAATGAGGGGAGGGGAGAGAGATCAATGTAGGGAGGGATCATGTATCCAATAGGTTTCCTTTTTCTGACATTGATGATACCATTTGCTGAATTATTTGTAGATTATTCGGGAAAATTAACATTCCTCTTGATTGTTATAGCATTTGAATTTTTACTCCGTCCCGACGGTGATGTCCATATGCGCTGGGTCTTCATGTCACGAGAGGGACAGTTGAAGTTGTGCTTTCCCTTTCTCAGAGACTGAGTATTATCACCAACCAGAGTTTGAGCGTTTATTGACAATAATCTTGATAGTTTAAAATTTTTATCTCTTAAATCAAAAGCACCCCCACTAACTTGGATACATTTATTGACAGTCACTTACTTCAATAATTAATCAGTTTAATTTTCTTGCTTTTTTGCAACCAGGTTATCAAGTGACATTGAACATTGTATAAGATCGAAGGGTTTAATTTATATACAAAAAATAGGAACGTCAAGGAGGAGGTGTTGCCATATATATTAATAAACAAAATATCATGTAGTATTATAGAAAATATCAGTGTTAATAATGACTGTTTTGAATCTTTATTGTTGAATGTCAACATGCAACTTCTTTTTTTGTTGGACTAATTTATCGTAGGCCTAACTTGACTTATATTGTTTAATGATTTTTGGAGGAAATACTTGAGAAAATAAATTAACCAAAAAATATGTTACCTATTAGGAGATATCAATATTAACTTAAATTCATTCGGAAATAATAGTAATATACAAATACGGGATTACACGGCTTTTCATGGTCATGGATTTTACTCGTGTATTAAACTTGCCAACCAGAGTGGGGACTCAGGGTGCCTCACTCATTGATCACATCGGTCAAAAAATTTCAATGTAATTACTAAGTCTGGAATACTAGCTACTGATAAACTACCATTTGCACCTTTTATTATATTTTACGGAAAAATTTAAGACGATATGAAGAAAAACCATTACTTACAGAAGCTACAAGGATGTTGATGCTGAAGAATTGTGTAAAACAACAGGGGGATTTTTAAGGGGAATGTCAGTTACTAATGAGGCTAATGAAGATTTTACACAGTTGATTAATATAATAACACTAGCAACAGATAAACATATTCCATGGAAGACCATAACAATAACCAGAAAACGACAAATGAAGCCTGGATTACACATGAATTTAGAATGCTTTTTAAAAAGACACACAAACTTTACAAGAAGGCCTCTCACCTATGGTAATAAATAGAGGAATTTAAGGAATATGGTTAATGCTAGATTAGACTCTGCCAAGAAGACATACTACAAATTAAAACTTAGTACAGCCTTTGGTAATAGTAAAATGATGTGGAATACAATTAATGAATTTTTTAAACTCTAAGCAGGCTAAGAAACGGACATTGATAAGCTATTGGTAAACGGTGTGACACATATCACCCCCAAATGCAGTGTGTGATGAATCAATAAATATTTTACTTCCATTGGTAAACATTTGGATACAGCTCTACCTGTTCCAGAAGTATCCCATCACAGTGTTGAGGGGTAACTTCCTATATGGAATCTGACCCAACAATCCAGAGGAAGTGATAAAAATCATCAAAGAACTGAAAGAGTCTAGTCCCGGTTACGACAATATTCAATTCCAAGGTAATCAAACTTATTTCCCCTGCAATATCTACCATTCTATGTAAGCTGATCAATGAGTCGTTCAGAGCGGCATATTCCCAAAAAAACCTAAAAACTGCTAAAATCACCCTATTCATAAAGGTGGAGATAAACTAGTCACATAACTACCGCCCCAAATTTACTATTATCTATTTAAGTAAAATAATAGAAAGAGTGAGTATGAGAGACTAATACAATTCTTAGACACTAAAACTATTATTAAACAACCAGTTTGGCTTCCGAAAAAAGTTCACCACAAACCGATGTTAAACTCAGAACGATATTTTGATTGAAAAATGATAAAGGTAAATCAATGGCAGTATTCCTTTATTTAACAAAAGCCTTCGATACAATAAACCATTCTATATTACTTAAAAACCTGAATTCTATGGTATAAGAAAAAGGACAGAATTGGTTTTGAATATCTATCGGGAGAAACAGTTTACGAAATTAACGGTGTAAAATCATCCAATGAACAGGGATCAAAGGAGTTCCTCAGGGCTCCACGCTGGAACCTCTTTTGTTTCTGTTATTTATCAATGACATCACCGTTCTTGTCACTATTGAATTTTTACTGTTGCTTATTGACACAACACTTTACCATCTGAGCCTGAATCTATACACCCTTTAGAATGGTTAATCAATAACTAAATCATGTTAGCTAATTGGTTATTAGCTAACAGATTTCAAATTTAAAATTAAAAAACCCTTCATTATATTTGCAGGGAATAAAAAAGTATTTTGCCCAAACCATCTCAGTAAAAATGGGAAACTGTGGGTATTCAAAGAGTTTTCAACAAAAAAATTTTGGATTTTATTGATGAAAGTTATTATGAAGGAGCATTGTGAAATATTTTTATAGTAAAATTTCGAGGTCGTTAGGAATTATATATAAATTAAAATAATCTGTTAAAGAAACATTAATATATTGTATTACAGTTGATAATCATACTTCAATATTGTAATCTTATTTGGGGCTAGCTTTAAAACTAATTACAGCCGTTATTACTGCTAAAAAAGGGTCTTGGATGATTCAGGGGTTTGAAAGTTGGCATCACCCAGACAACTTATTCGTGACCCTGGTGTATTTAAAAGTCAGGTACTATAAGCTAGATTGTAAGGTTTGATATTTAGCTAAGAACTCCCACAGTCATGATTTGTTAGAGTATCTAATGTTCAGAATTTAATTTAAGGAACAAAACATGTTAGACTCCAGACCACGATCAGAAGCCAGAAGGAGTTTTGTAACATACGCGGCTGTCTCGAATGGAATAACTGCCGGATTATCTCATGCTACAAACAACAGTGTTTCAACAGCAAAAAAGTTCTTCTAACGGTTTGTAACAATTTAGTTACTGTTGATATCATGAGTAATATCTTTGTAATGAGTAATAGAGTTAAATGGGAAGTATGTTTGATGCAGCCTTAGTAATATTTATATACATGTTTATGTATTGTATATAAAAAAAATAAAAAAATATTATAAAAAAAAAAAAAAAAAAAAAAAACAGTGGGTTTTGTATTTAAGATGTGGTGTATATGTATTTGTGTTGGGTGTATTTTTATGGTGTGTATGTATGGTATGTGAATGTATGTATATGTATGTATATGTGTGTATGTAGCGTATGTGTGTATGGGTATGTATGTATATGTGCATATGTATGTGTATTTGTATGTGTACGTGCGCGTAAGTGTATATGTGTTTGATGTATATATTTGTAGGTGTTTGTGTGTATGGTTTGGGTTTTTGATTTTGTGAATATGCGTATACGATACTTCTAACTCTTTAAAGAAAACCAGATATGAGTTACAGTATGAATAGGTACGTAGTATTATATTAGCTTATGTGCCCTAGGTAATTATTGAAATTACGTAGATTATTTTTGGAGCTCTTTAAAATGTTTACATTAAAGAGATCAGCCTTGATATTGTGAGATGTTATTTTCTTCGGGTTAAAGATGGGGAAATAAACAATTTTGACTTTGACTTTTACTTTGAAGAGAGAGTAAGAGAGAAAGAGAGAAAGAAGAGAGAGACAGACAGACAGACAGACAGAGACAGACAGACAGACAGACAGATAGACAGGACAGAAAGACAGAGAAAGTGAGAGAAAGAGATAGAGAGAGAGAGAGAGAAGGGAGGAGAAACCTGGAAACTATGGTGGTCATTTCACAGACATAAGAGACATAAGACTTGGTCCCACTGGTTACATAGTTTCTCTCTCTTCCGTCCTTCTCTCCCTTCCTCCCCACCTGCCTTCCCTTCCCTTCCTTCCTCAATGGCTGATCGGGGAGGAGGGGGGAGGCTGTGTGGGGGAAGTGGAACATTAAGGGAATGAGATGTATGGTGCTCGTGTTGCTGGTGAGAGAGAGAGAGAGAGAGAGAGAGAGAGAGAGAGAGAGAGAGAGAGAGAGAGAGAGAGAGAGAGAGAGAGAGAGAGAGAGAGTGAGAGAGAAAGAGGGACAATTATGCCAGAAGACATATTTTCTTTTTTGCCATTGTCACTACTCCTACTACTACTTCTATTACTACGACTGTATCTTCAATAATTTTTCATTTCACCATATAAATCATCTTGGTTTTTCAATGATGTGAAGGAATATTTGTCTTCAACGGCTGGCATTGTCTCTTAGATGGTAATTAACTCTTCGTGGGAAACTCGTTTAATTCATTAATAACAAGAACCATAAATTTTGCCCCATGCGTCTTTCTATATCTCTCTCTCTCTCTCTCTCTCTCTCTCTCTCTCTTCCTCTCTCTCTCTCTCTCTCTCTCTCTCTCTCTCTCTCTCTCTCTCTCTCTCTCTCTCTCTCTTCTCTCTCTCTCTTCTCTCTCTCTCTCTCTCTTCTCTCCCTCTCTCTCTCCTCTCTCTCTCTCTCTCTCTCTCTCTCTCTCTCTCTCTCTCTCTCTCTCTCTCTCTCTTCTCTCTCTCTCTCTCTCTCTCTCTCTCCTTCTCTTCCTCTCTCTCTCTCTCTCTCTCTCTCTCTCTCTCTATATAAAACATTAACTATGGGTACCCCAAGGTTCAATACTTGGTCCTATATTATTTGGAATATTGTGAATGATTATCGGAACATGTAAACTGCTTTCTAGTACAATATGCTGACGATACCAGTTTTTACATACAAGTACACTTGACAATATTGATAAACTTATCAAAGACATTGAGGACACTCTGATCAAATGCAGACATTATTTTCTAATTAACGGACTAATGTTAAATCTGCTAAATAACACAATGTAATTTGGAACCCG
>JACEEZ010019101.1:112094-134562 GCA_016584305.1 Chionoecetes opilio | reverse complement strand
GGGGGGGGGGGGGGGGGTCAAAGGGAAAAAAAAATTTCTTTTTAATTCCTGGGGCCCTTTGGAAGAAGAAGGAAGAGGACGACGAGGAAGAGGAGGAAAAAGGAACGAACGGGAGAGGAAGGGTGTTTTGCGTTTTTTTTGGGACAGCTGTCGCTTACCTAAGACCCGGGGAACCCAAATTTCCGAAAAAAAAATTAAACTACCCCTAATTAGTTTTGGATTGAGGATATTGACATGCCAGTAGTGCTGTCAAAATCAATGGGGGTCGTCGGAATATTTTTTTTGCGTAAAAACAACCCCTTAAGATAATTAGCGTAAATACTCCAAAATTGTTGTCGAATTGAGCTGACATTCGACACCAAGTAGTGCTCTCAAAATCAATGGGGGGCTGTATAACAAATTTTTTTGCTTAAAAAAAAGGCCCTTTAAAATGAGTAATCCGTAGAGAGTAATTGGCTGGAACTTGGCTCGCGTCACTTCCACCCGAAAGAATGAGCCAAAAGAAAGGGGCCCAGGGCCGACATAATCAAAAAATATTAAAGTGAAAAGAAGGATTTAACTTAGTTCCGGCTGGAGACTTTACGAGAAAAACTGGTTAAGGCCCTTCCAGTTAGCCAGTGCTCGCTAAGTAAAGTTTTATAGGAAAATTAAGTAAAATCATCAAAGTAGGGAAACAGCCCCTTTTGTTTATATTTGGGGGCAGCCATCCCGGCAAAGTATTAATATTTTTTCTAATATCCTTGTCCCGTGTACGAAAGGCCCTGAAAATTTTTTTTAAAGGGACCCATTAGGGGGAAAATGGGTTCTTTTCATATCCTGTAACGGCATTCATAAAAAATGCTTAGTTACCCTGCTGGGGGGGCCCACTGGGGTGGTATCATATTTTGCCTCTAAACAAGGGGGAAATTTATGATCCCCACCAAACTTTTCCCCATGGGGGAAAATACGGGTGGTTTTTTCAATGGGGTTTTCCCAATAATACCCCCGGTAAATTTTTGTAGATCAGTTGTCCCTTTTGGGGGGTTCTGTTAAAGGGGCATAAGGCAAAAATGTATACAGGAATACAAATGGGAAAAAAAATTGGACATGTAGCTGTTTTAGATAAAGCATTTTGGAACACAAAATGGGGGGTTTATAATTTCGATTTTGAGCCCCAAAAAGCTAAAAAAATGTATTACATAGCGAAGTTTTTTCAGCCAAAAAAAAACGGTTTTTAGGTTTAGTTAAAAAAGGGAAATAACGAGATGGAGCGGCTCGTTTTTATAATTTTGATGTTTTTAAAAAGATGGAAACATTAAAAATCTCCAAATGCTCATTTTGAAATTTATCCACCTCCTCCCAACAATCCTAGGGACCGTCGGGAAGGGGCGGGCGGGGGGGGGTTGGAAAGGAGTTTTTATGGGGGTAGTAGTTTATGTGGATGACGTAAAAAATATCCGGAAAAAAAACTCTATGGGATGATAAAAGGGTTTTTGAAAAAAATTTTAGAAAATATAATTGATAGTGTACGGGAAATTACCTACTTATTCTGGAAAAAAAATCTCTCTTTTTAAATTTTTTACAATGTTAAAAATCCTGCTTTTAATACAATACATGGACGGGGTTGTAATTGATTACATCCGAAAATTTTTTAATGTGACTATCATTTTATACCTAAAAATACAGGGGAAAAAAAAGAGCATTTCTAACCTCATACCAATTCCTGGTTGGAAGATCAATTACCAAAATAGTATAACCTAACCTCACATAACCAAACCCTCCCTTCCCCAATAATCCCCTGCGAGATCTAAAGGCGGGAAAGGACTTGAAAATTTACCAGGGTTTTTGGGTTAATTTTTATTGAGGTTAGGTTATTTTATTTTCTTTTAGGGGGGGGTCTCGCTAAGAGTTAGGTTATTTTATAGCGTTAACTTTTTTTTTTTTTTTTTTTTCCAAGGGGGGGGGTTGTTTTTTGGCTTTGGGAGGTATCTTCCCCCACTTCATAATTTCTTTTTGGTTAGAGGTATGTGAGGGATTTGTGAAGGTTTTGGAGGGGGAAGGAAAAAAAAAAAAAACAAAAAGGGCGGGGTAGGGCTCTAGAATTTTTCCCATTTTAAAACAAAACCCAAAAAAAAAAAATTTAGGTAAGCAAAGACTCTACCCAGAAATCAGTGGTGTCTAATAACGAAAAGTACAAATGGATAATTAAAGACTTTGACGGTATATGGCATTTAAAACAAAAGATTGGTGGTTTTTTAAATATCTAAACGTTTCGTTCTCACCATAAGGAATATTTTAACTAAATTCCGCTGTCGGGAAATTTTTAAAAAGGTATATTTTGATTAGGTTTGGTTTGGTTAGTTAGAGAGTTGGGGGGGTTTTAAAGGAGGAGAGTTTCACGTTCGTTTTTAAGACACCAATATTTTTCTTTTTCCCCCCCACAATAGGTGCTTTTTAATGGTGCTAGTTTTTAATTTTTCGCAAAAAAAAAAAAAAAAAAAAAAAAAAAAAAAAAAAAAAAAAAAAAAAAAGGATATTTTGTGGTTTTAAAGGGTTTGGTTAGGTTTTTTTAAAAAATTTTTAGGTTAGGTTTTGGTTTGGTTTTTTAAAACAAGGTTAGATTAGGTTTCATATTTTTTTTTTCATTTTTATTTTTGGGTTTCGCCAAAATAAAACTAGCACCATTAGAACAAGCACCATTGAAGGCCAAGAAAAAAAGTTGGTTCTCTGAAAACGAAAGTGAAAACTCTCCTCCATAATTACCCGGGTTTGGGGTTTGGTTAGTTAGAAAGTTAATAGGTTAGTTGTGGTTTGATTTGGTTTTAAAATTTTATGTTTTTGCAAAAAGGAGCGTTTTTTTCCCTCAAAACGTCTAAAAAGTTTTTTAGTGAAATTTGTATCACTTCTTCGAATTGCAAAACACTCACTTTTTTAGGCTTTTTACAGTAAAAAAAAACCTATCTCCATTAGGGAAAGCATCACAATTAGCTAAAAAAAAATCAAACTTTTTTTAAAATCGGGAAGTCTAAACTAACTTTTCCGAAACTGTATATTTTCCCCGAAACTATATTTTCTGAAAAAATGATATTTTTCCCGGAAGGGTGATATTTTCCCCCGGAAGTGCATATTTTCCCCAAATGCATATTTTCCCCAAAATGCATATTTCCCGAAACGCATTTTTCCCGAAAACTGCATATTTTCCCGAAACTGCATGTTTTTCCCGAAATGTTTTTATTCCTTCGCGATCAGCCTGTACCTTTTTAAAAAGGCAGCATCATCTAATATCCCTAAAGTCTTTTAGGCTTTTACATTTTTACCTCGGGAGGGATATTCCTGTTTTTTTGCGCCATCTTGGCCCAGTGAAGACTTAAGGGGAGGGGAAAAACTTTTAGCATGCCCATGAAGGACACTTAACTTTGGTGCCTGTTTTTAAACATACTTAAACGGATAAGTATTTTTTTGGTTAAATTACTTAAGCATTTTTAAATATTTTAAATGTAAGATCAGCAAATTTTGTTGTAGGTGCGCTTAAAAATATTATCTTTTTTTTTAGTCGGGCCCCGAGGCTGGACGTCTATACTTGATATATAAAAAAAGCGTGTGGCGGGCAGCTACACAGTAAACTATCCCCCCCCTCCCCCCCTCCTCCTCCTCCTTTTTCTTCTCCTCCTCCCCCTCCTCCCCAGATTTTTAAAAAGGGGGTTTGACAGGGAATTTTCAGAGACTTTCAACTAAATAAAGGGTCATGAAATCGAAGGTAAGGGTCATGGACTGGATTAGAAATGCATGGAAGAGCAACACACACACACACACACACACACACACACACACACACACACACACACACACACACACGTGATTGTGGAGGAAGGGGAAGGTTAGGAGGAAAGTAAAAACCAGGTGGGGAAAGTGTTAAAAAATAGAGAGAAGCAGAAGAGCTCCTCCTATATATGAGTCATTCAATTTCGTACAGAAATGTCCTCTGAGCATACGGGGGTATAATTATACGGGTGGTTAAGACATTTATGTACGAAATTGAATGCCTCTCATATCATATACGCTCAAAACCATATGCCTATAACTGTCGCCGATAGTAATTCTCGCCGACGTCGGCGAGTGTTCCACTACGTGCCCCCCCCCCCTCCCACTTTAATGATAAATAAAGACGGGTTTGTTGTCGTAGTACGCCTGGACATGCCTCTGTTGATCAAGTCAATATTAGTAATTATTCCCCTCAACGCCCGTTTTCTTTGCCTTTATTAGTAAACAGACATTCCCTCATAAACAGACACTTGCCCACACGACACCGGTGTCGTGTGGGCAAGTGTCTGTTTATGAGGGAATGTCTGTTTACTAACAATGGCAAAGAAAACGGGAGTTTAGGGGAGTAACTATTAATTTTGACAGGATTTTCTTGCAAATAACCTCATTGTTATTCCCACACAAAGTTACTATAATTAAAGTAAACCTAAACCTAACCTAACTTAACCTAACCTAACTTAACGTTTTTCTAACCTTACCTAACCTAGCGGTCTGCCGAAAAGGGAGAGTAACTATAATTAAAGTAAACCTAAACCTAACCTAACTTAACCTAACCAAACTTAATGTTTTTCTAACCTTACCTAACCTAGCGGTCTGCCGAAAAGGGAGAGCGCGTGGAGAATATGCCGCCTGGACATGCCTTTGTTGATCAAGTCAAAATTAGTAATTACTCCCCTCAACTCCCGTTTTCTTTGCCTTTGTTTAGTAAACAGACATTCCCTCATAAACACACACTTGCCCACACGACACCGGACTGGCATTATATATATTAGTCATATAGTTATGCGCTTTGCTACCGTACCGCTGTTGGTGATGATGCCCTTGTTATTATTACTATTATCATTATCATTATTATTATTATTATTATTATTAACATCATTATCAGATATTTCTTATAATCATTTTTACTATTATTATTGCTATAGTAATTATCATATCAATACCATTATCATTATTATTATCATTATTGTCATTATTATTATTATTATGCAGCATCATGTTTATACGTTATTATTTATAGGTGTGTAGACTAAAGGCGTTTTCTGCGGGGATCCTGATTGCAACCCAAAACATTTCGGTTGCTCAAATTTCAATCCCTGTTCAACCATCCAGGGAAGATGATTGGCCCGACCCGCAATCATTTGTTGTTGTTGTTGTTGTGACCGTTTGCAATCGAAAATTTTCCGATTGCAACCAAAAATCCCCCGCAGAAAACGCCTTAATAACTGGGCCGGCATACGTGACAAATCACAAGTGGCGTGGCGGGAGAAAAAACAAGGTACTGTACGTGGCATGATTTTATTGTGAATATATGAGTGGGTTTGAGAAATCCGAGAAATCAATCCAAAAAATATCAATCAATCATTTTTTTTCTGGGATTTGACGAGCATTCTTGCATATAGCCCAATTAATGTGTTCACCCTTTTCGGCAGGTCGCTCCAGCCCCCCACATTGGCACCTCCTCCAGCCGCTTGGCTCCGCCCTCCCTCTCTCGCTCTCTCTTTATCCTTCCCTTCTCTCTCTCTCTCTCTCTCTCTAGGACCAACAAACTCCAGTTGACCAACGACCAACAGTTCTCCTTTCCTGTCTCTCTCTCTCTCTCTCTCTCTCTCTCTCTCTCTCTCTCTCTCTCTCTCTCTCTCTTCTCTCTCTCTCTCTTTCTCTCCTTCCCTCTCTCCTTCCCTCTCTCACTCCCTCTTCTCCTTCCCTCTTTTTTCTTTCTCTCTCTCTCTCTCTCTCTCTCTCTCTCTCTCTCTCTTCTCTCTCTCCTCCTCTCTCTCTCTCTCTCTCTCTCTCTCTCTCTCTCTCTCTCTCTCTCTCTCTCTCTCTCTCTCTCTCTCTCTCTCTCTCTCTCTCTCTCTCTCTCTCTCTCTCTCTCTCTCTCTCTAGGACCAACAAATTCCAGTTGCCGCTCATGTTTGCCAGCTTATATGGTAGTTTTCCCCTACCAAATATATGTTTATCAGTATAAAAGATATACTGTTATCTTCAGAAACCCGATCTTTCCCGTCCTCTCTCTCTCTCTCTCTCTCCTCTCTCTCTCTCTTCCTCTCTCTCTCTCTCTCTCCTCTCTCTCTCTCTCTCTCTCTCTCTCTCTCTCCTCTCTCTCTCTCTCTCTCTCTCTCTCTCTTCTCTCTCTCTCTCTCTCTCTCTCTCTCTCTCTCTCTCTCTCTCTCTCTCTCTCTCTCTCTCTCTCTCTCTCTCTTCTCCTCTCTCTCTCTCTCTCTCTCTCTCTCTCTCTCTCTCTCTCCTCTCTCTCTCTCTCTCTCTCTCTCTCTCCTCTCTCTCCTCTCTCTCCTCTCTCTCCTCTCTCTCTCTCTCTCTCTCCTCTCTCTCTCTCTCTCTTCTCTCTCCTCTCTCTCTCTCTCTTCTTATATATATATATATATATATATATATATATATATATATATATCTGCCCCCTAGCCGTCGGACATACTCTTTCCCCCCCCCACCACCACCACCACTCCCTTCCACATTCCCCGCTCAAGCACACTGTATCGCGGGCAAGGATAGTTCATATGTACTATCCTTGATCGCGGGTGTACTGCACACACACACACACACACACACACACACACACACACACACACACACACACACACACAATAAGGGTACTCTGTAGTGTAGTGGTTAGCACGCTCGGCTCACAACTGAGAAGTCCCGGGTTCAATCCCCGGGTGGAGCGAAGACAGATGGGCTGTTTCCTTAAAACCCGAGCCCCTGTCCACCCAGCAGTGAATGGGTACCGGGTGTTAGCCGGGGGTTTGTGACCCGCCTCCCGGGGTGCTGGCTTCCCCCAACACTAACCACTAGGGATGAAGGATAACATGTAGCGATGGAGACGGGGCCATACGAGCGTAGCTCAAGCCCTGTAAAATACAATTAGATGAACACACACACACACACACACACACACACACACACACACACACACACACACACACACACACACACACACACACACACACACACACACACACACACACACACACACACACAGCCGCTCCCCCCCTTACCTCCACTCTTTCCCTATTAGTAAATGCGATACAAAAGAGAAAAAAACTATGATCTTACTATATTTACCCAGAATGATAATAATCCAAAGGAGGAAATGGGTTAATAAATGCATGGAAATCATTATGGGCGAGTTCTTGCATTAAACAGTTGGATAGCCGGGATAGACGCTTTGTCTTTTTTTCAATTTTTTGCATAACTGTTCGTATCCAAGAAATATTTGGTGGTTAAACGTGTGTGTGAGGAGGGAGGAGGAGGAGGAGGAGGAGGAGGAGGAGGAGGAGGAGGAGGAGGAGGAGGAGGAGGAGGAGGAGGAGGAGGAGGAATAAATGTAAATAGATGATGATGATGATAGAAATAGAAAATGATGATAATGATAATGAAGAATAACACTGGGGAACAAATTTTTGTTGAGTTAGGTCTGACACTTGTTATTAAGTAATTTTTGGGTGCTGAATCCAAAACTGATCTCCGTTTTTCTCTATCACGTCAAGTTTTTGAACTGTAGGATTTTCGTTTTCTTAAAAAATATGAAAAATACTGTACATAATAGTAACAGTGCTTATTTTATAAAAAGTTGCAAATGTTAACATACAATGAAAAATGAAAGAAATAGGCATGAATAGAGTGTTTATTTAACATTATAATGTTTTTAGAAAGGATAAGGCTATAATTGTGTGCAGGTTAAGGTAAAAACTTACGTTTGTAGCTTTGTCTGGAGTGTTCAACTTGAGGACTATCGCGTTTGATGCTCCAACAATAGTCAGCCATCATATGCACATCCCATTTACCCTGGTAACGTTCTTCCATAACCTTCAAATCTTGGTGAAATCGTTCACCTTGCTCGTCGCTAGCAGCACCAAGATTTTCCGGAAAGTTGGCAAGATGGCTATGCAAAAAATGTACTTTAATACTCATGTTGCAACCAAGCGCTTTGTAGCTCTCCAATAGTTTCTGAACAATTTCTGTGTAATTACTTGCACGTGTATTTCCAAGAAAGTTCTTGACGACGTCTTTGAATGATAGCCAAGCATTCTTTTCAAGGTCTGACATAGTACCGTTGAAATGTTCATCTTTGATGAGCTGTCGAATTTGTGGACCATCAAACACACCGGCCTTGATTTTTTTCAATTGACAGTCCAGGAAATGCCAAGATGATGTACTTCAAACAGTCGCCATCAGTTGACAATGCTTTTACAAATTGTTTCATGAGACCTAGTTTTATGTGCAGAGGTGGGAATATTATTTTCTTCCTGTCAACAAGTGGCTCATGTACAATGTTAGGATCTCCAGAATTAAGATCAGATCTCGGAGGCCAATTCGTCTGAACCCAATGCTTCTCTCAAGCTCTGCTATCCCACATACAAAGAAAGCAGGGATACTTTGTGTATCCACGTTGTTGACCAAGAAGGAAGGACACCATTTTAAGGTCAACACAGATGATCCAATTGTGTTTGTCATATTGCAATAACTCAATGACTCTCTTTACATCTCCATATTCTTCACGAAGACAGACCGAATGCCCAGTAGGGACTGCGCCAAACAAATTGCCATTGTGTAGAAGTTTTACTACAGCTCACAAGTGGATTTTTGCTTATCTGGAGGGTAAGCTGTGGAGAAAAAACTTGACGTGCTAGAAAAAAACGGACTACAGATTTGGAATCAGCATGCCAATTTTAGTCTAAAAAAATTCATAAATCTAACTCAACAATTTTTTTTCTTCAAATTGTTCCCCAGTGTAATATATTGCTTTCATATTGTTATTATAGTTGTTTGCTAAGATTCCACAGTGATGCAGTGATTGTAAAGAGTTATAAATTTAACTATTGGGGGGGCACTCAGTAGAGCGCATACCTCCGCCCGAATATTTCATCAATTGGTTGCTATGGCAACAGTTGTGATTATATATATTATATATATATATATATATATTATATATAATATATATATATATATATATATATATATATATATATATATATATATATATATATATATATATTATATATATATATATATATATATATATTATATATATATGCATCAGTAGAGCGCATACTCCGGCCGAATATTTCATAAATTGGTTGCCATGGCAACAGTTGTCAATAGATTTCATCGAAAATTAAATCAGTTCTTCCTTATTACCAAATAGACTTGGTATGCCGAGTTTGGTCCAATCTATTCGCAACTTTTCGAAAATCCTGTACACTAACAGACAGACAGATCGGTGGTGAAAACATAACCTCTCAACTTCGTTGGCGGAGGTAATGAAACTCAAATATTATTGCACTAGTTGTAATATTAGCCGAAGGAGGGTACACACAAACACAGTCACACACACACACACACACACAACACAGACAGACACACACACAGGCTCGCCCTCACCACCTGAGTCAACACGAGTAAGATATTTCTCTCTCTACTCTCTCTCTCTCTCTCTTCCAAATACTCATTACTTCATTTTTATCAAATCTAATTCTTTTGCAATACGAAAACAGTTGCAAAGATAAGAGATGAATGAGGAGGAGGAGGAGGACAGAGGTAGTGTAAAGAGAGACAGCTGTTAGTCGTAACAGGGGAGGAGGAGGAGAGGTGGTAGGGTATTTACAACTTCCGTTCCGCATACTTCTCCACGTGGTCGTCTCAAGGTCTCAATGTTGTTCCCTTTCTTTGTGAGAGAGAGAAGAAGAGCAAGAGAGAGAGAGAGTGAGAGAGGAGAGGAGAGGAGAGAAGGAGAGAGAGAGAGCGTAGTCGAGAGGGAGGAGGAGGATGAGAGATGGAGCTGGAGACCTTTCTACATTCTTTCGTTCCGCAGATTGACCACTTCTCCACGTGGTCGTCTCAGGTCTCATATCTTGTCTCCCCTTCTCTGTTTTTGAGACGCGACCAGGAGTGGCGCGAGTTGGAGAACACGAGAGGGAGAGAGAGAGAGAGAGAAGAGAGAGTTGAGGAGGAGGAGAGAGGGAGAGGAGAGAGAGAGAGAGAGGAGGTTAGGATGGTGTGGAAACGAAGGTTGGGTTAGTAACATTTAGTCTTGGTTTCCATGTTATTCGTTAGTACACCCTCCCTCTCCATTGGTCTAGCTCTGTTGCTTCTTAGGTATCTCTCTCTGTTTAGTATCTCTGTTCGTCTAGGTTTCTCTTTTCTTCATCTGTGGTTGTCTACCCGCCAGGGTGGCGGGGTTGGTAAATCCCGGCCCGGGTGATGCAAAATATTTTGTTTTTTTTTTTTGTTTTTTTTGGAAAAGGTTAGTTTTGGGGTTTTTTTTTTTTTGGTTAGGTGGGGTTTGGTTTTAGGTAGGGGTTTTTGGTTGGGTTGGGAAAAGGTTGGGTTGGGGTTGGTGGGGGTTTTAGGTTGGGTTAAAAAAGGTTGGGTTGGGGTTGGGAAAAAGGTTAGGTTGGGTTGGTTAGGTTGGGTTTGGTTTTAGGTAGGGGTTAAAGGTTTTGGTTAGGTAGGGTTTTTGGTTTAGGTTAGGGTTTTGGGTTAGGTTTTTTGGGTTAGGTTGGGTTTTGGGTTTTGGTTGGTTAGGTTGGTTTGGGTTTTGGTTGGTTGGGTTTTGGTTTGGGTTGGGGTTTGGGTTAGGAAAGGGGTTTTTTGGGTTTAAAGGTTGGGTTTAGGGGGTTAGGTTGGGTTAGGTAGGGGTTTTAGGTTGGGTTTAGGTACGGGGTTGGTTAGGTTGGGTTTGGGGTTGGGTTTTGGGTTATTTTGGGGGTTGGTTTTTTTTGGGTAGGGGTTGGTTGGTTGGTAGGGGTTGGGTTTTGGGTATAGGTGGTTTTATTTTAGGTTGGGTTTGGTTGGGTTGGGTTTGGTTGGTTAGGTTAGGTTTTAGGTTAGGTTGGGTTGGTTAGGTTGGGTTGGGTTTTGTTGGGGGTTGGGTTAGATTATAGGGGTTTTGGTTTTGGGTTTTAGGTATGGTTGGTTGGGTATATTTAAAGGGTTTGGGGTTTTTAGTTAGGATTGGGGGTTTTTGGGGTTAAATTAGGGGTTGGGTTTTGGTAGGGGTTTTTGGTTTAAAGGTTTGGGGGTTTTTAGGGGTTTTGGGGTTGGGTTTGGGGTTTGGTTTTGGGTTGGGTTTAGGTTTGGGTTTTAGGTTGGTTTGGTTTTTCCTTTTTTTTTTTGTATTTTTGAAAAAAAAAAAAAAAAAATTGCGCCCAGAAACAGTTAGCAGTTTCCCTTCAAATCAAAAAAAACCACACCGAAAAAAATGTTTCGTCCCCCCAAAATTAGTTCGGTGTTACCTGGCCTAATCCCAAAGCAAAAGGACAGGTAACGGGGAGGGAATGGGGATGTTTGAAGGGTTTAAAAGTGTTTGGAGGGGAGTATGTAGGGAAAAAAACCCTAATAACTTTTCCTGGTTTTTGATTATGAATACCTAACCTAAACTGACCTTTACCTCTATTTTGGGGATTGGGCCCAAGGGCCCCAAAAAATTTTGTTAAACCCCCTCCCTCACTTTAAAACCCGGCAAATTGGGGATCTTTGGGGATTCGTTGAATGTCACGGAAAAAAACGAGGGTTTTACAGTAAATTTTCCTATTTAAAAATTCCCTTTTAAAACCTTTCCCCCCACCATTTTCCCCCATCAAAAGGTTTTTTTAATATTTTAAAAATTGTTTTTTGGGCACTTGGTTAAAAAAAACCGGGTTTTAACATCCCCATTTTTTTTCCTTTGGTTCCAAGTAAAACCCTCAAATTTTGGGGGGTTTTTGAAAACCCACTTTAATTTTTTTTTGGCCCCCCAAAATTCCCCAAATTGGGGTTTTAAAAAATTTTTTGGGAAATTTTTTGATTTGGGGAGCCCAAGTTTAAAAGGAAAACCCCCTTGCGAAAAAAGGGAAGACAAACATTGGGTTTTGGGAGGTTTTTTTCCGGGAGGGAAAAGGGAGGAACCAAAAACCCCAAGAAGAGAGAAGGGGATTTTGGGCGAATGGGGGGTTTTTGCAAAAAATTAAATTTCCCAAAACCCAAAGGGGAAAAAGGGGCCAAAGAAGGGGGAAGGTTAAAATTTTCGGAAAGGGAAAATTTGTAGGGAGGGCAATAAAAAGGGGTTTTTTGGGGGGAAAAAAACATCCAAAAGGAAAAGAAAACCCTTTTTAAAAACCGGACTGAAAAACTGGAATTTGATAAAACACCAATGGAAAGAAAAGGGGGGGGTTTTTTTTTTTTTAAGGGTTTTTTTAAAAATTATTACACCTATGCCTAAAAGGCGTTAAGGAGCTGGGTGGGAGGGGCCCGGGAGGCTCACCCGGGGCTGTGAGGGTTGGGCCCCTCCCCCCGGTTTTGGCGCAGGTAGGACCCTTTAGTAAACGCCTGTGTTTTAGGTTTCAGCCGCCCCCTGTTTCCTCCCAGGGAAATCGCAGTGGGAAGGTAAAATTTTTAGGGACGGGTCATAGTTTTTTGCAGTAATTAATTCCCAAAGTTTTTAAAAATTTATTTTTGTCCAGGTCGTCTGTTCAATACGGGTACAAGTTAGATTATAGGTTTAAAAATTTATCCCATTGTTAAAATGCGATTTGGTCCCCCAAACATTTTTACATTTTTACAACGGGCTGCCCTCCCTTGGATTACGAGTATATATAGGCCTAAAAACCTGCTCCCCGTTCATTGGTAATGAAAGTTTTTTTTTTTTTCAGAAACTGTATTTTTTTTTTTTTTTTTTTTTTTTAAAAAATATCAGAAAAAGGACATTGCAAAACCTCGGCCTTTTGAAAATTGGGCCCAGGGCCCAAGCCCCTATCGTGCGATTTTATAAGGTTTTTTAATGTACTTTTTTAAAAATTCCCCCCAAAAAGTGCAGACAAATTATACAAACAAGAAAATTCCAGATGCCCAAAAAAATACTGATACATGTGCTGACGCTGACGAGGGCGCAACGGGTTTAATTGGGGCCTGGGTTTTGGGACTGCCCTTTTCTCCGGCGATTTTACACTTCGAAAATTTGCCTTCGTTTCGGCTGTTTCAAAATTGGGGGGAAACCCAACATGCGGGAAGGAGAAACTGTCGAACCCCTCAACAGGACGGGCCCCACCACACCCCCCAAAAGAGTGTTTTGTGCAGCCATTCAAAAAACCCACTATGGGGATTCAAATGGAATGCTGTCAAACATGACTTTTTTTTTGCAATGGTGAAAAATATCATCGCCGGCTATTCGCTTTAAACCATCTCGCTTACCAATTTAACCCCTGCTATTTGCTAGGGCAAAAGGTTTGTAATCTGAAAATGCTGTCCCTTTAAAAAAGTTTGTGAAAAGGAGATTGAAGACCCCAGTCCGTCCCTAAACCTTTCTCTACCAAAACCCCTGTCTGTCCAAATGAACGATTGGTCCTAAAATCGCAGAGGAAACCCCAAAACCAACGAGTCTTTGACTACTGGAATTGAAGGAGAAATGCCCGAAGCTTTCCCGGAGCAAGGAAAATTTTCATTCTCGCCCAACCCGGGGAATCTGATCTTGTTGCTCAGGGGATACCATTTTGCCGGGCCCTTTAAAAAACACTTTTTTGAGGCTACAATTAAGGGAGTTTAAAATTTGGGTAAAGGGAAACCTCGAATCCTCTAAATGATTTTCATTCGAAAAAGACGCTGTTTTTTTGGGAAATAAGGCCCTGATCTTTCGGGAAAATGTATCGGTCCATTCATTTCAATCTGATCGTTTGATTTTTGGGGGAAATTTGGGAACAAAAAAGTGCAAGGCTTTTTTTCCCCGAACCCTTTTTGTATGTTTTCGTTGCAGGTGTACTTCAAAAAGGATTTTTACAGCGCTACAAGTATGATCTGAGACTCCGGGGGAAAAATTTTTAAATGGAGTACTTGCAATAGGCCCACAAAAATGATTTCTCTAGTTTGTAAAATCCATCCCCCCAAATAACTTTTGGGTTTTTAGGTGTAAACCTGCCCCAAAGCCCAGGGTATTTCGAGAATTTAAAAAATGACCTGCCCCTCTCTTGGAAACAGAAATTTTTTAAATGATAAAGGCGTAGTTTTCCTCCTGCATTGCTTAGGCCCCCTTTGTAAACCCAAGTCTGACTTTTTCCTATCCCAAACGTCTTTTTCTGTCATGTCCTAAAAATTTTATTAAGACCACTGTCGATCCCCGCAATTGAAAAATTTCGACAAAAAAAACAGACAATAGAGGGGAAAGAACCTCCCCATTCAATGGCTTTTTGGTTTTGGGTATAAAAGGTTTTCCTTTTAAGGCCGAAAAAACCTTTTTTTTCCCCAAGACCCAAAACCAAAAAACCCCTAGATGCACGGGGCTGTATGGGGGGGAAAAATAAAAACGCAAACAAAAAAACCCCATACAAAACCAGAACCATGCGTGAAAGGGGGAAGTCAAAAAACTGGAAAAGTCTGCTATGATGTGGTACTAAAAGACTTGTTTTGGGGAAATGGCCCGTGCAATCCCCCTGAAACCCTCACTTTTTCCCGGGCTTGGGGGGATTAAATTCTCTAGTTGGGCGAGAAAAAACTCCCCCTAAACTCGAATAGGGGTTTCCCCCCCTTTAAAAAATTTTTTTAAATGCGCCACCCCCCTGACTTCTCAAACGATCTCCACGACTTTGTTTAAAATTGGGTTTTAAAATTTTTGAAAATTTCGTGGCCCAAGAACATGTTCGGGGTCACTGCTGACCTGGCAATATAGCAAGGCTAAACCAATTCTCTGGACTGAGCCAAAATCACTTGGCTGGTCAGTGACGATGAGGGTTGGTTGGGGGGTGCTCTCACTATGGGTTTCATAAAACCCGTTAGGGAACTGTTTTTGTGATGGTGGTCTCCACAAAATGCTGAAAGTACCTAAGTGTATGCTCATGCCTCCGTTTTTTTTGGGTGTTGCAAGGGGGGCATATTGGGCCCGAAAGGGCTAAGAGGAACAACTGGTAAAACCCAAGCACTGTTTCCCTTTTTTCTATCCTGGGCCCAAAAACCCTTTGGGAATGAAAACAAGTTTTCCCTGGTTGGATGATGAACCCAAAGGGGGGACTTTTAATTTCGATCTAGAAATAAAATTCAAAAAGCATCCCCCGGAAACCGCACTGCTGTGTAACCGAGATTGAAATGTCTTGTCATCCTCTCTTTTTGAGTATGTACAATGAAGAAGTTCAAAAACCGGAAAACAATCAGCAACATTTCCCCTTCTGGTTGCTTTCTGAAAGCTGGTGCCCCCCTCTTTAAGTTACTTCGGGGGGACCGTGAGGTTGATTTTGAAAAGCACCTTTACCTTGCCGTCCTTTGAAGTTTAACCGTACTTTTTTCCGGGGAGGGCCCCGCAACTATCACGTAAAACCCCATTTTATGTTGCGGAAAAAGCGTCAATTGGAGGTTGGGCAGCTCCACCCCAATTTTCACCCAAGGGCGGGAAAGGTTTGGTTTTTGTTGTGAAACGCTCAAAAGGAATTTTCAACTGCGTTCCTACGGGTCAGGCTCTCGAACAGATTTTCAATCGCGAGGGTAAAAGCCAAGGGGTGTCATCGGGTTTCACACTGAGGGAAAAAGCCTTAGTTTTGCTGGCTCTGACCCCCCCATAACCGGGGGGTACCGAACGTTCCAAAAAAATGTTTACACCTCCAAGTCCAAGAAAACCATGGAAAATTGGAAAATCTTTTGGGGGCCAAGGGCAGAAAGATTTTAAAATCCTCAAAGGAAAACATCCCAAGGGAAAAATGCCCAAAATCCATTTGACCTTGGGAAAATGTGGGGAAAAATCCCTATTTTTTTATACTATTTGGGCCCGGTGGCCCCAGAAGAAGCGGGGAGTCGGGTTAAAGGGGTTCCACAAAAGGGTCGGGAAAAGTTTTAATCCGTTTTACGAAAGAAAGGGTTGGGGGGAAGAAAGAATTTCTGGGGTCCAAACCCCAAAGCCCGTAGTCAAAAAGGGTTTCCCGCTGAGGAAATGTCTTTCCATTTTAAGGAAAGGGGAAAATAAAAGTCGATACGGAGACTCTTCCAAAAACTGCTTGCAGTGTCAAAAACCGGATGTAGATATCGCATGCCTCTCCTACGAATTTGGGACTGTTTCCGCCTTCAATGTTTCCCCGACCCATTGGTTTGAAAAGAGGGACCAAAAAAGCAGATCTTGCCAAAAAACTGAAGCAATACGGAGGGAAATTTTTTGTTTCCCTTTCCCAGTCGAATTCCCCCCCGGGCATCGCATCTGCTGCTCCCCATTGATGGGATGGCAAAGTTCAGGCCCCCGACGAGGAAACATTTTAAAAACTTTCAATGATCTTGGGAAAGGGGGTTTCTGGACCGAATTGGGGCTCTTCTGAAACTGCCATGGGTCCTTCCATTTACGTTGGACGGGTTTGGGCTTTGGGGAAACCCTTTCGACAAAGAACAGTCTTAAGTCGACTGAAAGACACCGACGGGAAAGATGGTTCCGGTTCAAATAAAGATACGGGGAAAAGGGACGTCCCCAACTAAAAGGAACTTTTTTCCCCAAACCAGTGCCCCCAAGGGTAGTTTTTGCTTCATTCATCTGTCATACAATTTTGCACAAAGGAAAAATCTCCTCCCCCCCCGCAGATAAATCGGGGAGTACTGGCAGGTGGGTTTGAAGATGGGGAAGTGGTCAAAGTTTTGTGGTGGGGGTGTCCCGTCCCTTTAGGGGTTGGGACAGCCCACAAAAGGAGGCGGACACTCCCCCTGGGATTTTCATGCATCATGTTTTTGAAGAAACCCTCCAAAGGGTAAACTTCGGTGTGACGACAAGGAATGTCCCCCGCCCCTTGTTTGGGGTATTAAATGGGCGGGGGGCCCTGGCCGATGAATTTTATATGGCCCTGCTGGGGACTCAGGGAAATTCGTCTCAAAAAGGGGAATTTATACCTGTTTTACCATATCATACCAAAATCGGGAAAGCACATGCAATCATTACCATCCGTGCATGCTCCCGTCAGGATGTGACGCCCAATGCTCCCATCAAAAACTTGGAAAAACGAACGGGATATTCGCTCTCCCAAAAAAATTTAAATGCCTTACAGGGCCTGGAAAGCCTTCCGATGGGGCCCACTTTCCCAAATACCGCAAAGCGATTTGTCCCCCTTTTAAAGCATGGTTAAAAAAAACAAAAAAACTCGTTCCCAATGAGCTTCGTTTCGTACTCGCCCCCCACAACTGATAACCCCGCATCCCCTTTCTGCCACCAAAAAGATGATGCCTTCGAACCAAAATGCCTTTTGGGGCCCAAAACCAAGTAGCAGGTGGTGTCAGAGTCCCCAAGCAAAAACCTGAGAACTGAAACCCGTTTGGGCCCTGGTTGGCATGGGGAATGCAAAAGGGTGAACTGCGGGCCAAACAATGTACATTTTTTAAAAAAATTTTTGGTCACCAGCGAGGGTTAAAACCTAACTCCCCTGTGTACTGCACTGGCAAAGGTTGTCTGGAAAAATCCCTGTGTCAAATTTCTGGCTTTTAGTGCATTGGAAAATTTTTTCCTGTGGGGGAAAAAATTGCGAAAACGGCCGGGTAAATGGGTTTGGGAAAAAGGAGATAATCGGAGTGATACGGACATGATGGGTAAAAACTGGGAAGTAAACTTTGTAATGCCAAGACAATAACTTTTTTTAGATAAATTTCCCAAAATTCTCAAATTTTTTTTAAAGGGTTAAAAGGGGGAATGGCCTGTTTTAAATTTGGAACTGACTGTAAAAAACAGCATTATTCTAAAATAGACATCCTAACGAATCAAAAATACCTCTTTTGCCTTGTTCTAAATTGGTTTGGGGGGGTAACTCCTTAAATAGGCCCTTTTTTTACCTCGCCCCCTCCCTTGTTTTTTGGGCACGTGAAAAGGGAGAAGGTTTTTTTGAGGGATTGGGGAGACTTTTTGGAGTGGAAATGCCAGGGGAAGTAGGCATGGAGGTGGTTTGGGCCTGAAAAAGGAGAAAGGGGGGGAGGGATTGGGGAAAAGCTTTTTGGGGGTGGAAGGGGCCCCCGGGAAGAGTAAAGGGGATGGAGGGGGTTTGGGCACGTGAAGAGGGGGAAAGGGGTGAGGCATTGGGGAAACTGTTGGAGGGGAAGGCCGCTGAAAGTAAGGGGGATGGAGGTTTGGTTTTTTGGGGACGTGGAAAAAGGAGAGAAAGGGGGTGAGGCATTTTGGGGAAACTGTTGGGGTGGAAGTGCCACTGGAGTAAGGGGATGGAGGTGGTTTGGCACGTGAAAAGGAGAGAAGGTTTTGGTTTAAGCATTGGGGGGAAAACTGTTGGAGGGGGAAGTTCCAGGGGAGAGTAAAAGGCCCCTGGAGGTGGTTTGGGCACGTGAAAGGGGAGAAGGTTTGGGGGGCTTTGGGGGGAGCTGTTTGGGGTGGAATTTCCCGGGAAGAGTAACGAGGGGGGGGTTTGGGGGACTTGAAGAGGAGAGAAGGGGGTGGGGTGGGGGAGCTGTTTGGGGTGGAAGTGCCACTGGAAATAAGGGGAGGGGGTTGGGTTTTTGGGGGAAAGTGCAGAGGGGGAATGTGGGGGAGGCAGGGGGGAGCTTTGGGGTGGAAGTGCCAGGGAGAGTAAGGCGAAAGGAGGTGGTTTTTTTGGGGAGGGGAAGAGGGGAAAAAGGGGGTGACGCATTGGGGGGAGCTGTTGGAGTGGGGAATTTCCAGGTGGATAAGGCGAAAGGATTTTTTGGGGGACTGAAAAGGAGAGAAGGTGGGTTTAGGGATTTGGGGGAAACTGTTGGGGTGGAAGTGCCAGGTGGAGGGAAGGCGATGGGAGGGGGTTTGGGCACGTGAAGAGGAGAGAAGGTTGAGGGATTGGGGAAAAGGGTGTTGGAGTGGAAATGCCCCGGGGAGAGTTTAAAGGGGAAAAAGGAGGTGGGTTTTTTGGGAAGTGAAAGGGGGAAAAAAGGTGGTGAGGCATTGGGGAAAAGGGTGGTTTTGGGGGTGGAGGTGCCGGGGGAGTAAGGCGAAAGGAGGGGGTTTTTGGGGACGTGAAGAGGGAGAAGGTGGGGAGGCATTGGGGAAAAAGCTTTTTTGGGTGGAATTTCCAGGTGGGGGTAAGGTATGGAGATGGTTTGGGCCGTTTAAAGGAGAGAGGTAGTGAACTTGGGGAACTGTTTGGGGTTTGGAAAAAGCCAGTCGCCGGCCACCGAGCAGGCCCCCGGGAAACCTGGAGGCAGTGTGTTGAAAGGGATCTGGCAGCATTGGGCCCTTGAAGAATTTTGGGGGAATGGATGAGTAGTTTGGGAAATGTAATTTATCGAAACCCCCCTAACCTCATAGGAATTAAAGGGAAAAAATGACGTTTTAAAAAGAAAGAAAAAGGGGAAGAAAGACCCCCAACAAAGGGAAAACATTCTTCCTGGTCAAAAGGATGGGTCCTCCGTCGTCTGGCGTGGTGGAAAGGCGGGGGGAGGTGGAAATGGGGGGTGGGGGTGGAGGTGGGGGGGAGGTGGGGGGTGGGTCTGTCAAGGAGGGGCCGGAAAGGAAAGGCTACCTCACTAGCCTACTCTGGTCCCAATATGGAATAATATACCCGACTCTGTTAAGACCTTACCAACATTATGTTCATTTAAAAGGCAATACAAAAAGTATTTATGTCCCAATACTGACAAGATATTTGTTCTAATATTTGTTTATATTGTTCTAATATATTTCTAATGGATGGTCATGTAGATTTATTATAGTGCCAACAATACATTTTATTAGCATTCTACAAATGAATTTTTGAGCAATTGTCTATGTATTTCTCCTGATTTTTGTTTTTGTTTGTGTTTTTTTGTTTTGTTTACCTTGTTTGTTTGTTTTTTTCTTGTTTTTTTTCTTCTTCTTCTATGTAATTGCTACTGACGTCCTAGATAAACTTGTTTGTAAACTACAGAGATGCTGCCCGAATAGCCGTATGGCTTCGTATGGGCTGCTTACACAAATTATGTTATATAACTTTATTAACGTATGTATTATGTATGGTAAGCATATTAAAGTGTTTCAAGTGTTTCAAGTGTTTCCACGCCGGATTGTCTCTTACAGATACAACCCGATGGGAAGGATCGGTTTCAGGGTAGCGTGCCACATGCCCATATAGCCGAAGTTGGCGCTGACGGACTATGCAGGTAATAGGCCTCGATTCAGTCTCACGGTGCAATCGCTGATTTGACACGTAATCATCCCAGCGATACCCCATGATTCTGCGAAGACACTTATTACCAAAGGCATTGATTCGTCTCTTCAAGTCACTATTTAGTGTCCATGTCTCACAACCATAGAGTAAGACAGGGATCACAAGCGACTTGAAGATCCGGATCTTTGTCCTCCTGCACAGGTACCGACAACGCCAAATACTCCCGCTGAGCGAGTCCATAACACCGTGGGCTATGCCAATCCACCGTAAGACTTCTTGACGTGACCCGCCGTCATTATGGACTGCGCTACCAAGGTATGTAAAACTTTCCAAGATCTCAATGTCCTCGCCACACGCATGAACAGACTGTACTGCTTCATCTAGTAAGTCTCCAAACACCTGGACCTTGGTCTTGAGCCAGGAGACCTCAAGTCCCAAAGGCTTTGCCTCCTCGTGCAGCGCCTCGAGAGCCATCACCAGGACCTCCAACGACTCAGCAAAGATTACTGCATCATCGGCAAAAACAGGATCAGTGATCTTGGTGTTGCCGACGGATGCTCCACAATCACTTTGATCTACAACCCTGTCCAATACCCAGTCCATACAAGCGTTGAAAAGTGATGGGGCAAGGACGCACCCTTGCCTCACTCCTGTATTCACAGGAAAGAAGCTGGATACAGCTGCCCCACACTTCACAGCACTCTCAGTCCCAGAATACAGACCAGTTATCAAACCAATAGTCCTTGCAGGAATCCCTCGAAGTCGCAGAAGATCTCAGAGTGACTCACGATGCACTGAATCAAACGCCTCCTTGAGATCAACATAGGCTGCAAGCATCCCCTGTCGAAACTCACGTCGGCGTTCCACCAGGACACGAAGCGCTAGGATACGGTCCGTTGTTGACTTACCAGGCGTGAACCCAGACTGCAGAGGTCTCTGATGCTTCACCAGATGACTGCGAATTCGTGTCAGCAATAGATGGGCAAGCACCTTGCCTGGTACGCTGAGCAGTGTAATACCGCGGTAATTGTTGCAGTCCTGACGGTCCCCTTTCCCTTTCCAGATAGGGACGACCAGCCCCCTTTTCCAGTCAGGAGGAATGGTACCTGATTGCCACACGGCAGTCAGGGCAGCATGCAACCCGCGGATCATGGCCTCACCCCCAGCTTTGAGGAGCTCCGCACTGATATTACAAACACCAGCTGCCTTTCCACCCTTCAACTTTGCTACAGCCTCTCTGACTTCGTCAAGAGAGGGTGCGCTTTCGTCAATGGGAGGATCGGCATCCACTGCCTGTAACTCAGTGGTGTGAAGCTGCTCAGTTGGAGGGTCCACCGTGAACAACTGCCCAAAGTATTCAGCCCAACGAGCCATCTGCCCATCCATGTCCATGAGTGTACAAGTGTAAAAATAGGACCAAATTCAGTCTTAAATTAGATAGATACTCAAATACATAAGAAAAATATATGGAAAAAATGCCCTTCACTAAGCTGACACCTACTGGGTATCTACTATCTACTGTTACCTTAAGGATACCCAAACAGTACCTTTCTTTTCCTTTCTGGGAAACACAGGTGTTGCGGAACCAGGTTGTGAGGTCTTGCCGCACTACTACTACTGTTACCTTAAGGATACCCAAACAGTACCTTGCTGGAACACAGGTGGAGCAGGTTGAGGGTCTTGCCACACTACTACTACTGTTACCTTAAGGATACCCAAACAGTACCTTGCTGGAACACAGGTGTAGCAGGTTGAGGTCTTGCCACACTACTACTACTGTTACCTTAAGGATACCCAAACAGTACCTTGCTGGGAAAACAGTGGAGCAGGTTGAGGGTCTTGCCACACTACTACTACTGTTACCTTAAGGATACCCAAACAGTACCTTGCTGGAACACAGGGGGAGCAAGTTGAGGGTCTTGCCGCACTACTACTACTGTTACCTTAAGGATACCCAAACAGTACCTTGCTGGAACACAGGGGGAGCAGGTTGAGGGTCTTGCCACACTACTACTACTGTTACCTTAAGGATACCCAAACAGTACCTTGCTGGAACACAGGTGGAGCAGGTTGAGGGTCTTGCCACACTACTACTACTGTTACCTTAAGGATACCCAAACAGTACCTTGCTGGAACACAGGCGGAGCAGGTTGAGGGTCTTGCCGCACACAAAGGCCTCCTCCAGTGCATCCTGAACATGGCGGGCACCGAGGCCTGGGGGCGCAGGGTGTAGCCGTGGGTCCGGTAGGTTCGGTCCCGCCTCAGCAGAGCTATGCTGTTCACCTCTATCATGAACTCACGGCCAGGGTCTGAACACACCCCATGGTAGATCCAGTCCTCCGGGTAACTGCAACACACACACATAGCTTGTCTTCTTAATAGCA
>JACEEZ010019101.1:79594-107094 GCA_016584305.1 Chionoecetes opilio | reverse complement strand
ACTGCCTGATAACTCAGATGGGTGAAGCCTCACACGCGCTAACAGTTGGAGGGTCCAACTCGTGAACGAACTGCCCATAGTATTCGCCCAACGAGGGGGCGCCGGTGCTGCCCATCCATGTCCATGAGTGGTACATGTAAAATATATCCAAATTCGAGTCTTAAATTAGATAGAGGTACTCAAATACATAAGACACGAATATAATGGAAAAAATGCCCTTCACCTAAGCTATGACACCTACTGGGTGTGCGTGCTACTATCTACTTGTTACCTTGAAGATAACCCAGACAGTACCTGCTGAACACAGGTGGAGGCAGGGTTGAGGGTCTTGCCGCACTACTACTACTGTCACCCTTGAAGGATACCCAAACAGTCCTTTGCTGGAACACAGGTGGAGGCAGTTGATGGGTCCTTTGCTACACTACTACTCACTGTTAATCAAAGAAACCACATATAAAGGTCCCCAAACAGTACCTTGTCTGGAACACAGGAGGAGCGTGTTGAGGAGTCTTGCCACACTACTACTAACTGTTAACCTTAACGATAACCCAACAGTACATATGCTGTGGAACACAGGTGAGCAGGTTAGAGGTCTTGCACACTAACATACTCCTGTTACCTTAAGGAATAACCGCAAACAGTACGTCTTGCTGAACAGCAGGATAGATACAGTCCAAGGTTGACAGGGGTCTTTGCCACACTACTACTAATCGTGTTACCATTAAGGATACCCAAACAGTAACTACAATTGCTGGAACACAGGGGGAGCAGAGTTAGGACGTCATTAGCGCACTACTCTACTGTTACCTTAAGGATACCCAAAATCAGTACCTTGCTGGACCAACAGGGGGGAGCAGGTTTGAGGGTCTTGCCACACTACTACGACTGCGTTCTACCGTGTAGGATACCCAAACATTCAGCCATATGCTGGTAACCAGGGGGAGCATGTTGAGGGTCTTGCCACACTAAACTACTACTCGTTACCTTAACGGATACCGCACAACAGTACCTTGCTGGAACACCAGGCGGAGCAGGTTGTAGGTCTTGCCACAGCACACAAAGGCCTGCTCCCATGTGACATCCGAACATGGCGGGCACCGATGCCTGGGGGGCGGCAGTGGGTGCTACGCCGTGGCGGTCCGTAGGGGTTTCGGTCCCGCCTCATTCAGAGCGTATGCTGGTTTCACAACCTCTATCATGACTCCACGGCCAGGGGTCTGAACACCCCTGGTAAGATCCAGTGCCCATCCGGGTAACTGCAACGACACCACATAGCCTTGTCTCATTAATATGCAAGGGTTGTATACCTATGGATCTCCTTATAGTAATCTTTGGGAGGCGTAGCAGTGGTTAGCGTCGCCCGGTAGGCGTCTCGTGACCACGAGTTCGATCCCCCGATGAGAACCAAAAACTCATTGGCCCGATTAAAGAAGATATTACTCATATAGTGGCCTAAGAACACCCACATTGCTGCCCACTATCTTGACTGGCGGTTGCGGTAGGATCCAGGGGGGCGCATGAGCCTTATAAAAGTCATAAGGCGTCCACTAAAGTAACTAATCGCTGCCTGGCGCTCACCACGTGCGAGGCCTAACCATCCCACCCCTGGATCTCACAGCCTACACGCGCTAATAGCCGACGCCACCACTTTGATAAAGAAATAATATATAATAATCAATCGACTTAATGTACAAGGAATGTTACTGAAAAATTGATGCGTTAAGTGTCGAAAATGCACTAAAACCACCCTCGTGAAGTGAAAATGCGACTAAAGTACCCTCGTTAAGTGAAAAATGCACGTAAACTAACCCTGGTCTAAGCAAAAAATGCACTAAACTAACTCTCGTTAAGGTGAATAACATGCACTAAACTAAACTCATCGTTAGTGAAAGATGCACTAGACGTAACCCTCGATTTAACAGGTGTAAAAATGCACTACAACTACAACCTCGTTAAGTGAAATGCACTAAACGAACCCTCGCTTGAAGTGAAATCATGCACTAAAGGTGCGTAACCTCAAGTATAAGGAGAGTGAAGCGAGATGCACTAAAAGCTAACTCTCGTTAAGTTAAAAAATGCACTACTAAAACTCTCGTTTAGTGAAAAAACGCACAAACTAAAAGGACTCTCGTAAGTGAGGTTAGAACGCAGTGAGGCACACTGAATCTATCACACATCAAAAAAAAAAAAAAAAATGTACAACGAAAAGTACTATAGCGGAGAGTCCCGAAGTCCCTTTGGGCCGACTTACACAAATGCGTTGCACCCTGCCTCCTTCCTAAAAGTCCCTGCCTCCTGCCTCACTCACCCTCGCCTCCTGCCATCCACACCCTTCTTTTCTGCTCACACAACCCTGACCCTGCCGTCCTGCCGCACAACCTACCCTGCAATCGAGTGCTCTCCACACTACGTGCTCCGTGTCCTGCATGCAGCAATACACCTGCATTCCTGGGGGTGCCTCCCACTCTTCACTCGAAAAGTCCCTGCCTCCGTGCCTCAACCCTCTGTCTTCACTGCCTCCCACACCCTGTCTCCTGCTCCCAGAACCCCGGCCTCCTGCCGGTCCCAAACTCCTGCCTCCGTCCACAACGGACACCTGCATCCTGCCTCCCACTCCCTGCCTCCTGCACTACACAAAAAACACCCATGCTTCCTGCCTCACAGCCCTGCCTCGCATGGCCTCACCAGGAAACCCTGCTTCCTGCCTCACAGCACCCTGTCCTCCTGCCTCCCACCACCTGCCTCTGACCTCCCACACCCTGCATCCTGGTGCCTCACGCAAAGGACACACAAGAAGAAAGGAACCCTCAGAAAAAAGAAATTGGTTTATATAATGAATAGGTTTCAGAAAACGAAATATGATCAATGGAAAGCTAATTAAATTCTGCATTGTATTATATCCTGCCTCTATAGCTTGTCCTCAATCCAAAGTTATACATGCGACGACGAGTTTTTAAGGGTGAAATGTTGTGGTTCATCATATGTTCTATCTAGGTCTCATAATGACCTTATTTAAATGTGTGTTTTACTAACATGTTGTTATTCGTGGATAATCTATAGAACAAAAACATTGTGCCGAAATAACGCTCTATCATTTATACATGTATAACATGATAGTACTGCGGGGTAAAAACATGCCTTTGAGAACATTACCACCGGGTCGTGGGATGAACGAGGAGGCCCTTGGCACCAAGATGGCGCCACTCAGTAGCGTGTATCTTAACCTAGGGCACATGAATGGCGTTCACTCTTTACCTAAGGTGAGCCCCTACGTCAGGTTGTGAACTTTGTAGACCCACCATTATCGTACACGAGCCACCAAAATGATCGTATTTTCAGATAGATTATCGATAACAAACCTTTAAGCTCAAATAATATAGTCAGTAGATAACTATATACATCATTGTGAAATTACTGCATTCAACTATACATATTTTCATCTTTTCCACAAAATGTATATTATATCCATTATACAAACAATGACACACAGAAAATTCCCATGTTAATTTATTTTGATCCAGAATAAATGAACTTACGTAAAACAAATATATTTAGATAAACCCATATAATGACATCAAATGAAGCTGAACTCTACTAATTTTAGGGGTACGCCGTAGGTCCAATGAAAAGTGAAATTAGATTATTTCCGAATTTGTCTACAGGAGGTGTTTCTTATGTAAAATTGAAATTTTAAGGTCGTTTGTCGCGCTCAAACCATTTGGTTTGCGCACTTCTTTGCTATGCAAAAATAGACATATTTATTTTTAATTGCAGAAACATATCTTAGCCTCGCTAAAGTAAGCGGCTTCTTTTGCACCTATCATCAATTCTAATTGATGTCTTTTTTCAGGATGGCCTTCTCCTTGTAAACCAAGTGAGGTCGGGAGCCCGCAACTAGACAGTGAGCTCTGAATCCAAGTTGGGCCGCCTTTGTTGGCGGTGGACGAGAGTTTTGCTGAGAGTGAGGTGCCTACGTATCGCGGCGTGATGAGAGGGGGAATCCTTCTCCAAAGGAACTCAGTGGCATCCGGGAGGGTGTTGACAAGCGGGGGTACCCAGTGAGGATACATTGCGAAGATCTGACCCCATGGTGCTTGCCCAGTGGAAGAAATCAAACGCTCTCCCCAGTTTGCACGCTCCAGTGGTTCTCTTATTGTCTCGGTCCGTAGACCAGAAGGTCGAAGACACATTTTTGAAAGAAGGTTTAGCGAAGTGTTGACAGTAGACACGAGCAACCTAAATGCCGTAAAGGAATTCGTGGAGAAGATATGGACAGGCTGTTTGACATAACGGCCTGGCCCCTCACACTATCTCCATCTGCAAGGACCAGGAATTCCCACTGCTCCAACCCCCCAGCTGTGCCACGCGACGAGCACGACGTGCAGTGTGACTGCCCCCTGCTTGGGTCCAGGTGGCGCGAGCGGCCCTTACTATTAGACCTGGAGTAGGCGGTACTACCAAAAGAGGGGATCAAAGTTAGGGGGAGAGAGAGATGCAACCTGACATGATGACAGGGGTTAGCCAAGAATGAGTACGCATAGACAGTGAAGAGCAGCAAAGAGAAGCAGCTTGGGGGAAGAAGAGGCTAAGCTTGAAGAAGGCTAGAAGCAAAAGATGAAAAGGTCGATGTATTGAGCACTCTCCAGGAAGTAGATTTTTTCCTGGGCCCATGTGCTGTAGGATCACCAAAGGATTCAATGAGGATGGGACGAGGATGAGTCGTTCACACCTTCCACTCACGAGGTGAATAGAGGCAGGATTCAACAGCGGGAGCTGCAATTGGTAGAACCGACTGCTCAGGGAGAGGCGCTGGGGTCCCTGCACCCCTTGTGCTGCAAGTCTTTGGCAGCCAGCTGGCAACAGAAGTAGAGCGCACGATGGCTCGCCGTGCCGGAGACCTGGGCGGCGGGGGTCAAGCATCCGGGTGCGACGTCTGTATGTCCGCCCCTCGGGTCTGGGGGAGGCTGGAGGCGCTGTGTGGGTGTCTGTGAGTTCTTCTCTCGCAGGGTGCGCTTATATGTTGCTGAGCGGCACGCTCGTGTCGTGCCTGCAGCATGTCGGACCGTGGGGCTGGCGATCCTAACTTACGCTGAGGAGGCCAGGCAGTATATGAGCGCAGGATGGGGTCGTGCTATCAGGGTGGGCCAGAGGTTAAGACCAAAAAAAAAAAATTGAAACCGAGGGGGCTGAGCACCGGGTACCAAAATAGTATTTGATTTGGCGTTACGGAGGTGGGAGTGATTGGGGGACAAAACAGAGGCGGATGCGTGCCCGACAGCTATGGGGAAAACTGCACCCAAGGTTGATCATGGAGGAACATGTTTCAGTGACAGAGGAGCCATCTGGATAGTAAGACCTTTGGCTCTTGTACCAGAGGACCCGGTGACCACCTAGAAAGCCGCTGCCTCGTTCAATAGGTGGCTCAGGCTCTCTTAAATTGCTTGCCTGGTGACGATATCGACTCCACCGACTCACTGGACTCGTGATTTACGTGGCGCCAGGTGGACTCACAAGAGGCCAACACGTGGGTAGGAAGGTGGGTCTCCACGTCCCATTATTGGAGAAGATTGGCTGGGACGCAAAGCTCTTCTGGAGTATATGCCCGTGTTGCACACCAAACGACTTGCCCCCGCGCCGCCCACCTTCTATCACCCAGCATCGTGACGGCCTAACCAATATCCATCTTAACACTCGCTACCAGGTACAGTGTGTGCAGCTCTGTTGTCCCAGGTGAATGCGCAGATGCATATACACGCAGAGTTCAGAGGAGTGCCAGGCGTAGTGAAGATCTCACGCACATATACCGGAGTATAATCCTGGTACAACATAATTGGTCCACTTTGTACAAGCAGGATCTCCTAACACCAATACTGACCTTGGTTCAGGCTAAGTGAAGCGGAGGTGCGTTCTCGACAATGGGGACCCGCTCCGTGCTGCAGAGATAAAGTGTTGGCAAAGGTGTCCGCGGGCTCAGAATGGCTCACTCAACAGCCCCAGTCGCTCGATGTACCATGTGGACCAAAAGTGCATTGGAACTGACTGGCAAGAAACTGAACAACCCTGCGAAATCCTTCCCAGTCAAGTACTCCCGCCTTGCAGGTGTCAGACCTCTACTTCAAAAACTTACACCCCCCCCCCCCCCGTCTTTTTGCTACACGACATCAGGTTCAACCACAGACTAAGAGGACGCCCCAAGACACATCCTCACGCACATCGATGTGATTGAGGTCGAAACCCAAGAAGGCATCCAAACGTGTTGTGACCTTCTACGTAGCGGACAGGAGCATGGTTTCGACACACTCAGAATGTGTCCTCCTCTCGCTGATGGCGAGTCCCACTATGAGAAAGACCGCAGGTTCGCCCGTGACCCAGATTTTGCAAGCTGAGCTCCTGTGCGAGGAGTATGGTGACAGTCCAGTGTAAGACCTCCGCAATACAACAACCTCAAAGCTGAACTTGTCAGCCACCAGCTTGCAGACAACTGATCATCTGGCACGCCTTGCCATGTGCAACCCCCGAGCCGCACTCTCACCAGACTGTGGTCACTGTCCAGGAGATCAGACTCCAGGAGATCCTAGGCCAAGACCGTCACGAAGGTTCCGGAGTTGCTCTATCCACCTCAGAGCACCGAAAGAGTCGTATGAAGCAGCTTGACAGAGCTGCGATACAAGCAGTGTGTGGGGCACAGGCCAGAGACGGGTTTGCATACCGTGCTCAGATCCCCACCACCGGGAGACACCATCCCGCCCTGCTTCATGTCTAAGCAAGGACTTATGAGGAAAGACACGTCTAAAGGCACACGTAGAGTTCATCTGATGACACTGCTGAATGTAGTGGGCTAGATTGCGTGCACCAACTGATCAAAAGAGCGGTTACCACTTGCTATGGATCATTTTGGACTCATATTGGTGCATGATGCAAGGATAAATCATGACCAACCCGGATCACTGCGTAGCTCTTTTAAGCCATTATCGATAAGGGTGCTGATTATAAAAGATGCTGATTCTGCATAGTAAGAATTTGCTCAAGATGCAAAATGGAATCAATCATCAAACGCGTCTTAGAATTCCATTATTACATAGGCAAGATTGGCTTATGCCAAACGTTGAAACAGAAAAACACAAATTTTCGTTATACGGCAGTACCCTTACTACCTTAGCACGATCAATAAAGGAGATCTTTGTCTCTTAATCCCAAAAGGGGAACTATGTGTAATACGGGCATTGTCCTTGTTAGACGGACGTCGCAAACGCGCTACTATTTAACTTGCCTGTACATGTGGTAAACCAATCTTATCCAATTTTCTAGTAAGCCCACTGACAACCTGGCGCCAATTTCTAGGATTTTCCTATGTGGTGTTCGCTCCAACACGGCCGTGTGCTTTGCTGCGTGGTGAATATGTTGTCCACAGAAGGTTTTGACTTCATGTTGAACCATTTTCGCAAATCTCACTAGAAATCCTTTGGCGAAACTTCCTCCCCGTTGTCACTTAAATAATTACTCGAGGTGTCCGAGTGGGGCAAAATAGATTGGCTATGATAGGCCGTGAGCAGCCGCACGTAGCATCTTTATCCTTTCTGGGCCCTATTACAACCGTACCATAAACAGACAAGTGAGCTACACATACTAAGAATCAGTACACTTGAGAACCCTGATGGCTACGCGGAAGCTAAGTAGGTCTATGCACTCGTCCCAGGTCGCTCTCCGCGGGGAGGATATTTTTCTAAAAATCGGTGCTGGCTTAGACACAATACCTTTGTGCATAGGACTCATTTCCCACAGTGCTACATACTGCACATCTATCTCCTACACGCATGTGGTCGGGCCAAAAATAACTATTCCATACGGGGGCCGCAGTAAGGTTCGCTCCCTTCCTCTGGTGACCAGGCAATAACCGCATCAATTAATTAACTCTTTATAACCACAAGGTGCAAATGACTCACGGTTTATCACAATTTGTGACACAGGATCTGCTTTTTTGAGGCCAATATCTACAAACGCACTCCGTCCTCAGGTTACCAAAGAATTGTGAGAAAGTGTAACGCGAGAATTACATTAATAGGGGAAGAGATGAAATAACACATAAGTATCAATAGCTACTGAGAGAATTTTCCTCCACGCCTCATTCCTGCTCTCATCTGGTTAGTGCTTATATTTTAAGCCAGTTTTAAAAAGTAATTAACACGGTACGAACAACGAGGTGATGAACGGGGATTCTAGGATTTAGGCATAATTTTAGAAGCCAGCCTCACTGTTCATTGAGGGGTAAGTCGCCTGTGTCGGGATGTATATTCCGCCCTTGTTAAAGGTATCGTTATGAAATTTTTTGTTAACTAGAGATGTAACATGACTTACTGGTGATTCCTTTTGTGTGTTGCGAGGACTAATATAAGTGTTTACTTAGGGTCCCAGGTTATGATGCTGTGCGGACCCGGGGGGCCAGCGCTCCAAATTAGTAGATTGATGGGGCAACCGTCACAACATTTCCCAGTGCCAGCCGTGTGAGGACAAGGAGAAAGAGGAAATACTGAAAAATAAGTGAGAGGGAACAGTGGGAAGTGGGATAGACATACGTATACATTTATATTTAGGATAACGTCTTGAGCATTACATGTGCCGTATCGTTAATGAGTAATACAGTGCGACTGAGTTTAACCAGAGATAGTACCACTATATTAAGGATGACGACTTGAGCATTACGCATGCGTATCGGTCATATCAACTAGGGTAACAGTGCGACTGAAGTTACACGAGTTAGTACACTAGATCAGGATGACGACTTGAGCATTACATGTGCGTTTCTGTTAATGTGTGCAGTGCAAACCGAAGTTACCAAAAGAATAGTAAACTATATTAGGGATAACGATTTGACGCTATTCGAAGGTGACGTAAATCAGCTAGGAACTGGGAAAGGAAGACTTAAATTTAAGATTAACTTGTTGAATGTATAGGAATTACCAAGTGAGACAGGTAAAAAGTTTAAACATTCAGATTATAATAATAGAAATATATTAACGCGTTGTCACTCAGTTTTCAACCAATACTTACATTATTTTCCTAAAACTGGTTTACATTTTTGTTCATCTCTCTCATATATTTTTTTCCCACTTAAATGTGGGTGGTGTCCAAGCGTGGAGTAACCATGACTGTAGAGTACACTACCCAAGGTGGGCACTACATAATGGCTGATATATCGGTGTGAAAGGTCATTTGTGACACTACAATATAATGGTGATAGCGGTTTGGATCCATTCGATGGTTTCCACGTAACCCACGTGCTACATTCTAAACAGCCATTGCTAGTTGTTGGCTTTTTTTCAAGTTGCTCAGTTTACCTAGTGATCACATTCTGTACAGTATGGTGTGGTAACAACCGAGTATAGGTGTACATATAGGTTGTATAGAGTAGCGTTAGTGCTATGATCTATTTCGCTCGAGGCTGGTGGAAGTAGATGATACTAACGATATACAGTAGGACCCGGGTTACCCACAATGCTAAAAAATAGACGCTGATAAACATTAGTGATGGCCTGGAAAAGCCGAACAGCGAGTAGTGGAGGGTAGCAACATGAAAATGTGCACCCTCCAGACCCGCTGTTGAACCTGAAAGTGGATGTGGTAGCGCTATGCAGTGTGTTTAGGGGCTGATGTAGATGCGTGAAGGTAGTTGGATGCTCGAGTGTGTGACACTACACTCCACGTGGGATGCAGTGTGGCAGACGATGCCGATTTGAAGTGGATAGTGATGTGTGTGGAAGTGGATGGATGCTGAATGTGTGGAAGGGGCTTGTATTCCAACACACTTAACACTAATGTAAGGGCAGGATGTCATGTAAAGGTGCGGGTAGGTTAGGTTACCGTTAAGCTCTTCGGTTAATTAACATTAGGATATGACAGGTAGGACTCAGCTCATGTAGAACTAGACGCCCTACAAGTAACCAACTTTACGGTGTGTCGTTGCAGTGTATATAGCCACCTTAGAAAAGTTGCAGTTTAGAGTGGTATATGGAGGAGGAATTTGTACACTACACACCATCTATGAGAGAATGGAGCCAGTGAAAGATACGTGCTTATTATAATTGACAGAAGTGGTAATACTCTCGTGAAGAAAGAGATTAACTTTCACCACTTTCTCTCGTGGAGAGAAGAAAGTAGAGAAATGAAGGTCCCCTAGAAAGTACTGTTAAGGTAGAAAATTCTTGCTTTAAGAGGGTGCACACAGATTGCACTGAACATAAACCCGCTAGGTTGTCGTTAGAAAAAACCCATGGATGTGCTTTGGATCTTGAGCTTTGCTCGATGGTGGTGAATCGACCTAGTGTATATTATGCCTCGCAAAGGAAGGTGAGCCTTATCCCAAGTATTGAGGGTATGGAGTAAATCCAGTCGTGATTTCTCCCTACGCACCTACGCCCAGGATTGGGTGGGGTAAAAGAAATAACCATTGCAGACTAGAGGGACGAGTCACAAGTTGCGACTCTATAGGGCTTCGGCCTTGACACAAAAAGAGAGGAAATGAGAAGGTATCTCATCTCAAGGGAGTGAAAGCATTACATTAAATACGTATTCCCCCTGGTCAAATCTACTCTTGGGGAGGGAAGTATGAATAAGTTAAGAATAACATACTATCTCATTTTTTGTTGTAAATTGTTGGAAGAATTGGAAAATGCAGGAGAGAATATTTGTGTTGTAGTGATGAGAAGATCCTAAGTAAAATTTATATGAAATTATGTGTGATTGTATATTGATAAAATATTTGATTTTTATTTATAGTTAGGCTATCCGGTAGGATGCTTGATGAAGGACTGAGGCTAAGGAATTTTTTCTTTGGGCGGGCAAGAAGCTGTGTAACGCGATAAATTACCATTAATAGGGGAAGAGATGAAATAACACATAAGTATCAATAAGCTAAACGAGAATGTTCCTCCACCTTCATTCTTGAATCACTGGTAGAGCTATATATTTTTAAGTGCCATAAGTAATTAGACACGATACCGCGAAACGAGGTGAGAAAACTGGATTCTAGGTTAGGGATAATTTTAGAAGCAAGCTCGCGTTCATTGAGTTAAATGATTGCCTGTGGGGTAGGTGAAATATTCTCCGCTACTAGTTACAAAAAGAGTTACTGAAAGTTTTTGTTTAACTAAGATGTATAGACATGACACTTACTGGTGATTCCTTTTGTTGACCAGGACTAATTAAAGTGTATTAACTTAGGTCCCAAGGTAGGATGCTGTGGCGGACCAGGGGCCATAGCGCTCAACAAAATTAGTACAGAGGGGCAACCACAACATGTTCGACAGCCCAGCCTGTGGTGGGAACAAGGAGAAGAAGGAAATAGAAAAATAAGTGAGAGGGAAACAGTTTGCAAGTTGGGATAGACTACGTATACATTTTATATTAGGATAACGACTATGAGCATTAACATGTTGCGTATCGTTAAGGGGTAACAGTTGCGGCCTGAAGTTACCAGAGATATTAAACTATATTAGGATGACGACTTGAGCATTACGCATGCGTATCGTTAAAGGGGTAACAGTGCGACTGAAGTTACCGAGAAGATATAGTAACACTAGATTCAGGATGACGACTTGAGCATTACTGTGCGTATTTCGTTAATGTGGGTGAGCAGTGCAACCGAAGTTTACCAAAGATGTAAACCTATATTAGGATAACGACTTGAGCATTCGCGTGCGTATCGCTAGGAGGGAAGGAAGACTTAATATTACGATAACTTGTGAATGTATAATAATTACCAAGTGAGAAACAGTAAAGAGTACAATATATTATATTAGAATATATTAACGCGTTGTCATTCAGTTTCCAACCAATACTTACATATTTTCTTAAATCTATTTTATTTTGTCATTCCTAATTTTTTTTTTCCCACTTAATTGGGTGTGGCGCGGAGTAACCATGACTGTAGAGTACACTCCCAAGGTGGGCACTACATAATGGTGATAACGGTGTAGATGGTCATTTTGAACAATAAAATGTAGAATGTTATTTTTGGTAAATTTTGATTCACCACCTTGTAATCTCCACAGCATTATATTGACCTTGTTCCACACGTCATGTTGACGCTGGGCATTGGTTAATTCATGATGGCTAAATTTTTGTCTGTAAAAACAGGGTGTTTCTCCACGGAATCCTACTGGTAAATTCCTAGACAGCGCGTCAGCACTACATTGGCTCGACCTTGCACGTATTCGCATTGATTAAACTCTCTTTGTAATGTTAGGGATATCAGGCGCGAGTCCTACACGTAAGGTTTTTTCCAAAAAATAGTTCGGTGCGGCTGCGTGTGTCTTGTAAATATAGTTATATTCATACCTAAAGATAATATCCCTAAACGTTTGAGAGCCCAGACAACAGCGAGCGTCTCCTGACATGAGTTGACAGAGTAATTATGACTCGGCAGGATATTAAAGGCGCTACACCCTCGCATAAATCAATTGCACACGATTTTTTACCTGCTTGCGTCGGTTTGCATTAAACCCGCTCCATAGGCCCATGGGCAGAGGCATCCGTATACATGATGAAGGAGCCTTATAATCTGGAAACGCCAAGACATAGTGTGGGGAAGGGCGTTGGTTAAATAAAAAAGTGCGATTCTGCATGAAAGGGAAAATTGCTAAATCAAAAAGGGAACAATTAAAAGGTCTTAGAATTCCATTTTAAAAGGAAATTGGGCATCCCAAAGTTGAGAAAAAAAATTTTCCCCTTTTATCGGGTTACCTTATACCTAGCAAGTCATAAAGGAGTCTTTTCTCTATCCCAAAAACTATGTAATACGGGCATTGTCCTGTTGACTCGCAAACGCTACTATTTATACTTGCTGCTACATGTGGTAAACCAATCTTCCCAATTTTCTAGTAAGCCACTGACAACCTGGCGCCAAATTTCTAGGATTTTCCTATTGGTGCGCTCCACAAGGCCGTTACTGGCGGGGTGATATGTTGCCACAAAGGTTTGACTTATGTTGAACATTTTGCAAATTTCACTCAGAAATGCGTTGCGAAACTCCGCCCCGTTGTCACTTAATAATACTCGAGGTGTCGAGTAGGGACAAAATAGATTGGCTATGAGGGCGTGAGCAGCCGCACGGGCAGTTTTATCCTTTACTGGGGCCATTACAACGTACCTAGACAAGTGATCTACACATACTAAGAGGTACTTGGAACCCTGATGGCTAGCGGGAAGCTGAAGTAGGTCTATTGCAACTACGTCCCATGGTCGTTCCGGGGGAGGATATTCTAAAATCGGTGCTGGCTTAGACACCATCCCTTTGTGCTGGACGCATTTCACACAGTGCTACATATGCATCTATTTCTACACGCATGGTCGGCCAAAAATAACTTTTACGGGCCGCAGTAAGGGTTCGCTCCTTCCCTGGATGACCGGCAATAACCGCATCATGAATTAACTTTAATACCACAGGTGCAAATGACTCAGGTATCACAAATTGTGCCACAGGATCTGCTTTTTGAGGCCAATATCTACAAAGCACTCCGTCTAAGGACAAAAAGAATTGTGAGAAAGTGTAACGCGAGAAATTACATTAATAGGGGAAGAGATGAAATAACACATAAGTATCAATAAGCTAACGAGGAATTTTCCTCCACGCCTCATTCCTGAATCACTGGTTAGGCTTATATTTTAAGCCAATAGTAATTAGACACGTAGCGAAACGAGGTGAGAACGGGGATTCTAGGTTAGGATAATTTTAGAAGCAGCTCGACGTTCATTGAGTTAAGTCGCCTGTGGGGAGGTGATATTCTCGCCCTTGGTAAAGGTATGTTATGAAATTTTTGTTAACTAGAGATGTAGACATGACTTAGTGGTGATTCCTTTGGTTGACCAGGACTAATAAAGTGTATTACTTAGGGTCCCAAGGTAGGATGCTGTTGGCGGACCAGGGGGCCAAGCGCTCACAAATTAGTAGAGGGGGCAACCACAACATGTCACAGCCAGCCGTGTGAGGACAAGGAGAAAGAAGGAAATAGAAAAATAAGTGAGAGGGAAACAGTTGGAAGTGGGATAGACTACGTATACATTATATTAGGATAACGACTTGAGCATTACATGTGCGTATCGTTAAGGGGTAACAGTGCGACTGAAGTTACCAGAGATAGTAAACTATATTAGGATGACGACTTGAGCATTACGCATGCGTATCGTTAAAGGGGTAACAGTGCGACTGAAGTTACCAGAGATAGTACACTAGATCAGGATGACGACTTGAGCATTACATGTGCGTATCGTTAATGTGGTGACAGTGCAACCGAAGTTACCAAAGATAGTAAACTATATTAGGATAACGACTTGAGCATTTCGCGTGCGTATCGCTAGGAGGGAAGGAAGACTTAATATTAAGATAACTTGTGAATGTATAGGAATTACCAAGTGAGACAGTAAAAAGTTAAATATATTATAATTAGAAATATATTAACGCGTTGTCACTCAGTTTTCAACCAATACTTACATATTTTCTTAAATCTTTTATTTTTGTTCATTCATATATTTTTTCCCACTTAATGTGGGTGGTGGCAGCGGAGTAACCAGGACTGTAGAGTACACTCCCAAGGTGGGCACTACATAATGGTGAAACGGTTGTAGATGTCATTTTGACCACTACATAATGGTGACAGCGGTTTGGATCCATTCGATGGTTCCACGTACCCACGTGCTAACTAACGCCTTGCTAGTTGTTGGTTTTTTCAAGTGCCAGCTACCTAGTGATCACATACTGTACAGTATGGTGTGTACAGAGTATAGGTGTACATATAGGTGTATAGAGTAGCGTTAGTGACTATGACTAGTTCGCTCAGGCTGGGGAAGTAGATGATACTAACGTAACAGTAGGCCCGGGTTACCCACATGCTAACATAGACGCTGATAAAGACATTAGTGATGGCCTGGAAAAGCCGAAGCGGAGTAGTGGAAGGGTGCAACATGAAACGTGCACACCTCCGACCCGCTGTTGAACATGAAAGTGATGTGGGTAGCGCGTATGCAGTGTGTTTGTGGGTGATGTAGGATGCGTGAAGGTAGTGTGGATGTGAGTGATGTGACACTACATCCACGTGTGGATGCAGTGTGGAACGATGCCGAGTTGAAGTGGATAGTGATGTGTGTGGAAGTGGATGGATGATGAATGTGTGGATAGGAGGCTTGTATTCCACACTTAACACTAATGTAGGGCAGGATGTCATGTAAAAGGTGCGGTAAGGTTAGGTTACCGTATCTTACGGTTAGATTAACATTAGGATAGAGGTAACAGCTCATGTAGAACTAGACGCCCTACAAGTAAACAACTTTACGGGTTGTCGTGGCAGTATAATAGCCACCTTAGAAAAGTTGCGTTAGAGTGGTAGTAATGGAGGAGGAATTTGTACACTAACACCATCTTGAGAGAGGAGGCCAGTGAAGAGATACGTGCTTATTATAATGACAGAAGTGTTAATCTCTCGTGAGAAAGAGATTAACTTTCATCACTTTCTCTCGTGAGAGAGAGAAAGAGAGAAATGAAGGTCCCCTAGAAAGAATGTAAAGGTTAGAAATTCTTGCTTTAGAGGGTGCACACAGATTGCACTGAACACTAAACCCGCTAGGTTGTCGTTAGACCCAAGGATGTGCTTGGCTCTGAGCTTTGCTCGATGGGTGAATAGACGCAGGAGTATGTATGCCTCGCAAAGGAGGTGAGCCTTATCCCAAGTATTGAGGGTATGGAGTAAATCCAATCGTGATTTCTCCCTACGCACCTACGCCCAGGATTGGTGGGGTAAAATAAAATAACCATTGCAGACTAGAGGGACGAGTCCAGTTGCGACTCTATAGGGCTTCGGCCTTGACAAATAAGAGAGGAAGTGAGAAGGTTCTCATTTCAAGGGAGTGAAAGCATTACATTAAATACGTATTCACCACTGGTCAAATCTACTCTTGGGGAGGGAAGTGATAAGTTAAGAATACATACTATCTCATTTTGTTGTAAATTTGTTGGAAGAATTGGAAAATGCAGGATGAGAATATTTGTTTGTAAGTGATAGAAGATCCTAAGAAAATTTATATGAAATTATGTGTGATGTATATGATAATTTATTTTTATTTTTAGTTAGATATCCGGTAGGATGCTTGATGAAGGACTGAGGCATAAGGAATTTTTTTTTGGGGGGGAAGAAGCTATGTAACGCGAGAAATTACATTAATAGGGGAAGAGATGAAATAACACATAAGTATCAATAAGCTTAAGAGGAATTTTCCTCCACGCTTCATTCTTGAATCACTGGTTAGGCTTATATTTTAAGCCAGTAGTAATTAGACACGTAGCGAAACGAGGTGAGAACGGGGATTCTAGGTTAGGATAATTTTAGAAGCAGCTCGACGTTCATTGAGTTAAGTCGCCTGTGGGGAGGTGATATTCTCGCCCTAGGTAAAGGGTTATGAAATTTTTGTTAACTAGAGATGTAGACATGACTTACTGGTGATTCCTTTTGTTGACCAGGACTAATAAAGTGTATTACTTAGGGTCCCAAGGTAGGATGCTGTTGGCGGACCAGGGGGCCAAGCGCTCACAAATTAGCAGAGGGGGCAACCACAACATGTCACAGCCAGCCGTGTGAGGACAAGGAGAAAGAAGGAAATAGAAAAATAAGTGAGAGGGAAACAGTTGGAAGTGGGATAGACTACGTATACATTATATTAGGATAACGACTTGAGCATTACATGTGCGTATCGTTAAGGGGTAACAGTGCGCCTGAAGTTACCAGAGATAGTAAACTATATTAGGATGACGACTTGAGCATTACGCATGCGTATCGTTAAAGGGGTAACAGTGCGACTGAAGTTACCAGAGATAGTACACTAGATCAGGATGACGACTTGAGCATTACATGTGCGTATCGTTAATGTGGTGACAGTGCAACCGAAGTTACCAAAGATAGTAAACTATATAGGATAACGACTTGAGCATTTCGCGTGCGATCGCTAGGAGGGAAGGAAGACTTATATTAAGATAACTTGTGAATGTATAATAATTACCAAGTAAAACAGTAAAGATTTAAATATATTAAAAATTAGAAATATTTTAACGGGGTTGTCATTCATTTTCCCAAAACCAATCCCCTACATATTTTCTTAAACCTATTTTTTTGTTCTTCTTTATATTTTTTTTTCCCATTTAAATTTGGGGGTGGCAGGGAAAACCCAGACTGTAGAGTAACCCCCAAAGGGTTGGGAAACTCCATAAGGGTTATAAGGGGTGTGGGGGGGCCCTTTTTGAACACTAAAAAAAGGAAATTTTTTTAATTTTGGAAAATTTGATTCACCACCTATTCCAGAGCTTATGACCTTTTTTCCCAAACCGCCCAATTTTTTACGCTGGGCATTGCTAATTCAGGAAGGGGCTAAATTTTTGTAAAGGGGGGTTTTCTCCCACGGCCCACGGGGGGGTCTTTTTCCCCTAGACAGGGCGTCAGCCACACTTGGCTCGCCCTTTGGCCGTTTTAACTTTGGGATTAAATTTCTTGAAAATTTGGGTTCCCCAGCGCGCGAGTCAAACCGGAAAGGGTTTTTTTCCCCTTTTAAATATTTTGGGTTGAGGGCCCTGGGGTATCTGTAAATATGGTTATATCATACCTGAAAATATCCCTAAAACCGTTTGAGCCCCCGACAACAGCGGCTCTCCTGTGAGTGACAGAGAAATTTTGACTGGGCCCGGTTTTAAAGGGCTCAACTCGCATATGAAATAGAACGATTTTTACCGCTTGCGTCGGGTTTGAAATTAAAAACCGCCCCAAGGCCCGGGCAAAACGCATCCTTCATGAGGGAAAGGAGCCTTAAAATTTGGAAAACCCCCGAAAAGTCCCTTTTGGTTTTAGGGAAAATTTTTCAAGTTTAAAAATTTTTCATCTTTTGCAGCACCCAAATGAAAGGGTTTTATTTTTTTAAAACAATCGGGCTCAGGGGGCGATCCCTTGGGCGGAAAAATTTTTTTTTAATCGCCGTAATAGTCCAAAATCCAATAAAAAGAAGGGACATTGTCTACACTCTGGGGGTTTGCAGGAAGTTTGTTTTTTAAATTGTTTTAAATTTTTAATCATTAAATGGTGTGATTTTTCCCCCCGGTCCTCATCGACGAGTATTTTTTAAACCGGGGAAATGTTACTTTTTAAAACTAAACATTTTTTTTTATTTTACCCTTTAAAAGACCGGGCTTCCTTTAAGCTTAAGGAGTACATTTTTCTAAGGTGGCAAAATGGGGACGGAACCCTTTAACTAAAAGGGATCACATAATCAAATATGCATATCATTTTTTCTTTGGGAAATATCAAAAAAAAGGGTATTTATCATTCTATAAAAAAAGTGTTTAGGAGCTTTTTTTAACCCCAAAAAGGCTTTCTAAGCTACTTAAAAAATGTCCGCTGGGAGTGCTGAAACCCTTACTTCCCTCAAACAGGGGCCCCCCACCCGGTACTTCCCATAACCGCTTAAATATAAAAGGCTACTGAAAAGTTTTTTACCCGGTCACAACAAAAACACCATCAACAAGTCACTTTAAAACGGGGAGAGGATCCCTATCGCCCCTCATTTTTTCTTCATTTACCCCGCCAAAAATTTTTTTCCCAAAATTACAGGTTTGAAACCCTTTCCCGTCCTTTTTAGGAACGAGAAATAAGGGCGATTTTTTCCACGGTGTCGTAATTTTCCCTTTTTAAAACACCCTTTTTTCCAAAATTTTTTTTTAAATTTTTCCCTCGACTTTTTTCCCCTCTAAAACTGTGAAAAATTTCGATAGGTTTTAATAAAACCCGGGCCCTGGGTACCAAATTTTTTAATTTTAATTTGGGGATTTGTTTTTCGTTTCAGTAACCCAAAGGGGGCAATCTCCTGGCATGGAAAAAATTTTATAACGGTTTTTGTTGTAAAACCTAACAGTGAAGGCTTTAAATTCAGGTAGTCCATTACCCCAGGGGTGGGCATTGCAATTTTTTTTTTTTTTTAAAATTCCCCGGGCAAATCGCAATTCCGCCCCGCCCTGCACCAGTCCCTCAGCCCTTGCCACAATTTTTTTTTTCAAAAACCCTTTTTTCCCAATCGAAATTTCCCCAAATTTTGCAATTCCGCAAACAAATTTTGGGGAAACACCTCAATTAACCCGTAAACTGGGGTTTTCCCTTGGGGAAACAATATCTCTGTGTGCGGGGGATTTTTTTGCCAGAATTCTTTCGGGCAAAAAAAAAGTTTAAATGTTTAAAACCAAATTATTTGCCATTTTTTTTTTGGCAACCCCCAAAAAATTTTTGTTTGGCTAAAGTCTTGTGGTTTTTTTTATGATGTACTTGCAAAAAAATGAAGGGGCGTTGGGGTTTAGGGAATCCTGGTACAAGCTCGTCCCCACAAAAAACAGGGGGGAAAGGGGTTTTCCCCTTTCTTTTAATTTTCCTCCCCCGCGATGGGGAAGACCTGTCACCCCCCTTCCCTTTCCCATGCTGGCCCACGGGGGGTCCCCTGGGGCCTATGTTTTGACCCCGGGGTCTTTCCGGGTAAAAGAGGTTCCCAAAGTTTTCCCCGGGCCCTAAAATTTGGGCCCACCTTTTTTTGAATTTGGGGGCCCCGCCCAATTGGGGGGCAATTTTTCGGTTTTCCCCCTTAGTGAGTTCCCAAAGGGGCACAGCCGCGTTTTAAAGGGGGTTTAAAAACAAAACCCCTCACTTAAAAAAAAATGTCTATAGACTTTTAAAACACCTACTTTTTAAAAACAAAAAATGTCCCAAGACATTTTTAGTGTTTTTTTTTGAAAATTTCTGTTTTTCCCAATTTTTCTGTCTATACTTTTATTTTTGTCTTTTCCCCCTTTAAAGGTCTCTGTCTTTTTTTAGTGTTTTTTTTTTTTAATTTTAAAACTTCCCCAGTCTACGGGTAGTATCACTGGGTGACTGGGGTTAAATCTATGTATTTAATTTATTTATGTAGTATTTAGTACTACATACTAGGGTACTTTTACGTAGTATATAAAAAGAGGGAAACCGCCATTCATGGGCCCTATGTTAAAGGGGCTACGGGGCGCCTTTTGGGGCGCCAGGGCCTCTTCGTTAAACCCATGACCCGGGGAAGTTCTAAAGGCTAAACCCCCCCCATATTCATTTTATACATGTGGGCCTATAAAGGATTACTTTTTATTTCGGAAATGTTTGTTCTTTTAAGATTATCACTAAACACAAGAAAAACCCAATTTAAAATAAAGGGGCCATTTGAACGGAAAAAATTTTAGGGCTGAACTTAAATTTAAAAAATTCATTAACGCATCGTCATGAAAAAACTTTGTGGGGGCAACCTTTACAGGGGAAGATATCAAAAAAAAGCAGAAATTTTATTAGCTTTCCTTGATATATTTCTTTTTCCCTGAAAAATGCATACTACCCCTTGCAAATTGGGGGAAACCTTTAAATGGGTTTTGGGCCCCCGTTTGGCCCACTCCCCTTGATGACGGGGTTCACAAATAATCAAATATATTTTGGATATATACCCGCCTTTTATTTCAGCCTTTAAAAAAAATTTTTCTATTTTGAACTTTTAACTAGAAAATTTAAAAAGGATAATTTATATTTTTCCCCCCCCAACCAACGTTTTTCCCCTTGTGCGCCCTTATTTTATATAATAAGGGGGATCAGAAAATCGTTGGTTGGGTGAAACATAAATTTCCCAAAATTAAATTTCCCTAGATACTCAGTGATAAGGAAAAATTTTACTTGTCCAAGGGGACTAAATTTAAATTTAAAGCTTCTCCCCCCACCTTTTTTTCCCGGGCCCCTTTCCCTGCTAAAAAAAGGTCAGTGCCGGGGCTGAGGGCTGAGGGGCTGGGGAATCTCCTGATCCTCCAAGTCACTTCTGCAAATCCCCCCTTCTAACACTACCCGTATCCCGTGTACTCATACTCATAACTCCTGGGCAAACAGATGGCAAACAAAAACTTGTCCATTCTTTTAAAATTTTTGTTTTTTTTTCAGAAGAAAAAATAGCCCTTAATAAACGGCGTTTAGTAAAAAAGGGCTTTTTTTTTGCTTCTGTCAAATTTTTGTAATTTCAGTAATTTAAAATTTGTTTTAAATATTTTGCTGTTTGGGGGCTGTTTGCTAAAAATTTTAGCGTTTACAAAACCCAAAAATTATAATGAGCACAAATCGGGAAAAATATAAGAAAAATTTGAAATTACTAAAATTACAAATTAGACAGAAAAAATACCCGTTTATTTACTAACGCCGTTTATTAGCCTTTTGTTATCCTATTTTATAATTTTAATTCCAGTTTTTTTAACCAAAAATAGACCTGGTTAGGGGTTACAAACCACAAACCCACCCTGCCAGAAAACCAGTGCCCTATTGTTTTAATTTGTGCAATCTTAGTACTTCACTAACAAAAACAACAGTATTTTGAAAGGTAAAACCCTAATCACACACAGGGGCCCCAGGGGGTTTTGGGGGCGTACACGCTCTCAACCCCAAGTCCCCAGAACGCCTGCTGATTGGGGTGCCGGTGCAAACACCAAAGGCTACAACCCTAGCTAGCGATGTTTTTGGACGTCTTGCTTGGTTTTGGGAAACGAAGACCTTTTTTTTTTCCCTAATTAAAAACTGTTTGGGTTTTCGGGCACAAAAACACAAAGGTTTGGGTTTGGGGCCGCAATAAAAATCAGTGGTCCAAAAACATTGAAAACATATCCAAAGCAGAAATAACAAAAAACATTTCAGCAAGTTTTATTGGAGTGGCCCTTCGTAATCCCCAAAAAGTTGCTTGGACAAAAAAAAACACGGCTCATTGGCAGTTGGGCAGTGCCCGTCTCCACCATTTTGGGGGGAACTTATGTTCACGGGGGGCATTTTGCCTTTTTAAAAGGATGGTGATCTTTCACAATTATTGCGTTTGGGGCGTTTAAAAATTTTTTGGGGGGTCCCGCCCCCCAAAAATTTTCGGGGCATTTTTTAAAGGCAAATCCGTAATTGGGGCCAATTTTGGGGAAAACCGCAATTTTAACCCTTTTCCGGAAAGTTATTGCGTTTGGGCGTTTAAAAAAAATTTTTGGGGGTCCGAAATTTCCCGAAATTTCCCCGCAATTTTTGGTTCGGCCTCGGGAATTTGGGCGAAATTTCCCGGGGCCCAACCCGAATTACCCAATTCCACAAGTTGCGGAATTGCGGAATTGCGGACTAAAAATTGCGGATTTCCCACCTTTTTCCACTACAGTGACGGGGTGAATAAAAAAGGTTTGTACGGGAAACCCGCCCTTTTTTTTCGAGTGTATTATTTGTATACTGAAAAAATACAATAGCGGGATTTTCCAAAAAGGTTCTGGGTAAAAACCGAGGGCGTCATAAGCTAAGGGTTTTTAAAACTTAAGGGGAACCCTTTTTTTTTAATTTGATGGGGACCTTGGGTTGTATTGACCCAAGGGGGGGAAACATTTTTTTTATGCCCTCAAAAAACCGTGCCTAAAGGTTAAATTCCACAACAAATTTCTTTTTTTTGACAGGGCCTTCAAGGGCGATGTCCACCCTACGGAAACCTTTGGGGAATGACCCGGGAATGTGCGGGCCCCACACGGGGGGGGATTTCGTGGTTCCCAAAATCCCGTGGCATTAACAACTTTCCAATTCTCCTATTTTTTCTTTTTTGGGAAAGAATTTCCATTCGATGCCCGTTTTTTCTTTTAAAAAAGAACAGACATCTGGGGAGGAATCTGGGGGGCGGTAGGGGCCCTATTTGGGCTGGAAAAAGGTACCTAAAATTTATTTTGCGTTTATTCACATTTCGGAAGTCGGGGGCGCGGGGTTGATTTATCGCCCGGGAACCCTTTTTCTTTGAAATTTGATCATATTATATCAGGATGATTTCCCCTTTTAACGTTTGGGATTTAAAGCGATTTCAACCCTAACAACCCTCCGGGGGAAAGGGAAAGAATTTGGGAAAGGGTTTACATAAAACCCAAAAACGCTTATAGATGTCCCTTTTTTTTTCCCTGGGCGGATGGGTACCCGAAAAAAATACCAAAAAATTTTGTTGAAAAAGGCTCGCTAAAAAACCCAACCCATTAAATTTAGGCCCTTTGGGGACGAAAAGGCCTTTTTTTTTCCGCGCAAAACGCACGTTTTAGTGCGGGTTTAACCTTTTTTTGACAGCACATTGACGGCGGCGCCAGTGTCCACAGCAAAAGAATGCCCTTTTAACCGCCCCATTTTTGTTGACAAACCCATTTTTTTGGGCTTACTGCAACGGTTTTTTTCTTTTTTATGGCTATATATTCACCACATCCGATCCCTCTGCAGTATTTTCTTCCTTGTAATTTTTCCCCCTAATCATTTTTCAGTCATTCTTGTATTTGAATACGCGGGGTTTTCCCCCCGAGGGTTTCGCCCCCCCCTTCCCAAAGGGCCTCGGGAAAGATGTCTTTTATTTTGAAAAGGGCGTAAAGGCATCATCAGAAAAAATTGGGGGGAAACCAGGGTACTTTTGGGTGGTGCGGGCCAGGGATTGAGGTGGGGAAATATGACTGTTTCCTTTTCGCGCCACGAGGGGAAAGGGGAAATTTAAGGGTTTTGTATACTGCATGTTGTTAGGTCGCATTTTGCCCCCCGGGGGTGGGGGCCGTCCCCTCTTGAAAATAAGGTGTATTGGTAAACTGAGCATTTAAAGGACCACTGACGTCACAAAATTTTTTTCTTTCTCTTGGCTTTAGCTGATCCTTGAAACTTTAAAAAACACCTGGGTAGCGGTGTGCCCTTTTCACGCGGGGGCATTTTGCAAGTGAAGGTCGGTTTCCGACGCAGTCAGGGGCCCGCGGTAGGATGAGTCGGAGCCACCTCACCCAATTGGGGTTTTAACGTCATAGCGACTTTAAAGAGGCAGACATCGTAATTCCCAAACCCCTTCTCCTCCATTTTAAATTTTTAAATTTTTAAGAACAAAAATCGGGGGAGTTCTTCTTTGGGGTTTGTGTAGTTTAATAAACAAACTCCCTCCTTCGACTTTTTCCCCTTTATGGGATCATTTACAACAAAAACCCCAAAAGAAATTTGGGCTACACCCGAAAATTTTGGCATGGTGTTTTCCGGGTTAAATCCCACCCTTATTTTTTAATTATTAAACCGAAGTCAGCAAATTTTTTATTTGGGGTCAAACCCTGACCATCAAAAAGAACCCTTTTGGGAGGCAGCGTCCCGTGAAAATAGTTCACCCGCTAAATTAACCACCTTTTTCCCAAAGCTGTTTTTTTTCATTTTCCCCAAAGGGTTTCCAAAAAGTTTGACCAAAAACCCTGTAATTTTTAGGTTGGGGTTTGGGAAAAAGGGCCCCTGGCTTGCTTTAAAATGTGAAGCTCGTGGGGCCCCTTAGGCGTGAGCGGATAAAAGGGATTTTGATTCCCTTTTCCATCACATACAAAGGAGTTTTTCATTACTTTCTTACAAAGATTTAATATTTTCCCTGGCGTATAGTTTGGATCATACCCGAAAATTCGGGGGAATAGCGGGCCACTTGTGGGCAATATCTTAATAGCTCCAGGGGCCTGGGGAAGGGGGCGGGGAAAGGGGTAAAAGAAGGACCTGTCCCGGGGGGAGGTTAGGGGGAGGGGCATTGTGTTAGTAGTACCAAGTTAGTTTTAGTAAGGACTGAGGTAAATCCGGAGAGACTCGTAGGTGGTGACTTCCACTTCTTAATTTACGAGTTAATTTCCTTTCCCCGGGTTTTAAAATTTAACTAATTTTTTCCTCACGTCCTATTTGCTGGCGGGGGTTAGAGGGGGGGGGGGGTTTCCACCCTTTTCCCTTTTCCCTTTTCAAAAATCTTTAAAATATTTTTCGGTGAGGGGAAATTTACCCCTCTTTTTTTGACTTAGTCTGTTTGTTTCGTCCCTTAATTATTTAATTTAAACCTTTTTTCCAAAACAAAATGCATTACCCATCTCTTTTTGGCCTTTTTTGGGAAAAAAAAAAGATGAATGTACATATTGAGTGATTTTAAAAGCGAAAAATGTATAGGAAGTACTATAAATTATTTACAGTGCAAAGAAAAAAATACAACTACAAAAAAAACTGACAAATATATTACATAAAAAGTTTAACCCCTTTTCCATTTTCTACTGTGTAAAACAAGTGGCGTACTTTAATAATATATCAGGGAATTCGCTAAAGGGGGTTGTACTCACTGGGTTAAATGTATTTCAGCACGGCCGTAGGGCCCTTTTCCCCTACAGGGTGAAGCGTTCCTCCAAGAGAAAAGCCAAAGCAGGCCAGGTCACAAGAGTGGGGGGAGAGCAGGTTTTCCGGCTTTGGGGCGTTTTTTGATTTACCCCGGGAAAAAGTTTGGCCTCTTCCGTAAACCGATAAAAGCTCCCATCCGGGGTTTTTCCTTATAAACCCCTTCGTCCGCGCGTCCCCATAACCTCGCTGTTGTCGCTGGGGTCTTTGGAGGGCAATGTAGGCTGGTTTCCCTATCTGAGGGGGTTTTAATTGATACCTGTTTTTTTGTGGTTTGAGTAATGATTTTGAACTAGGGGGAAACTTTAAGAGGAGATGCCTTTAATCGGGCAAAAAACCCCGTTTTCGGTCAGGGTTTGTCTGACACGTTAAACACTTTTTGTCTTTCTCTGGGCCCCTCTGTCTACGTTCCTGACTCAATGTTTTTTTTTCAACAATTATCGCTCACCTCAAGGGATTAATTTGTTATTTTTTTACGGTACTGTAAAAACTTATGGTTTTTTTGTAAACCCACCCCCTGCCAAACCCTTTTTGTTACCCTTTTTCCCGGGGTTTTTTTCTACGGTAAAAGGGGTCAAAACCCAAATATGAAAAACTTAAAATGTTTTTTTTGACCCTGTAGGGGTTTATTTGGCCCTCTGGAAATGCCGACGGCAAGGGAAGGCCGGGACAGCTCGTGACTCGGTCCGCTGTCCCTTTTTCTTTCTCTCCGGGCCGGGTTTCAGCTATTTTGGAAAGGGTTTTTCCGGAAACTTTACAGGTTCCGGCGTCCCCTTTTCTCTCGGGCCCGTGGTGCTCTTTCACGTCATCATCCTTGGGGGGGATTGGGGGCTGATATGATACAAAACACAACTTTTGTGTGCATTTTTGGAGCCAGGGGCGAGGGGGTTTTCGTGATGCCTCCAAAAAACTAGAAAGGGCCCGGCTGAATGTCCACTTCATCCCTTTTAGGGCCCTGGGGGTGATACTTCGTCAACATAACCTCCTTTAAAAGGGGTCGTTGCCTTTAGACAGACAGCCCACACCATCCTTTAGCTTAGTTCATTTTAAATTTTTTTTAATACACATAAAATCCCTACCTATTCAGGGGTCCTAAAAGGGCCCCAGCCCGTTTAATTTCCCCTGCGAATTGTGTCCTTTTTTTGTAGACCCCCGTACACTTCAAAGCCCCCCGCAGCAGTGACCCCTGGTACCTTAAATCCCGGGGGAAAGGTGGTCACAAATGTCAGGGCCCTTACTGTCCATTTGCCCGTCCACAGGTCAGAGTAAATAGTGGGAACCGTTAACCTCGGGGTTATCTGTGTGTGTCATGGGGCTAATGTTTGTGTTTGGGGTAGGCTCAAATGTGGGAAATTTAAGGTGGTGCGGCAGCCTTTTCCTGGCGCTTTCTTGGGAAGGGGGCAGTCCAAACAGGCCCAAGGGTCCGTTTTAATCCCCTACGGGGAGTGGGACTTTCCCAAATAGGGCCGGCCGTAACACTTCAAAGCCCCCTTTCAGGCCCTGACCCCGGTTATATAAATCCCGGGTGGTGGTTCCCTAACTGCCGGGCCCTTCCCGGAAACCCCAAACCCCTCAACAGGTCCCAAAAATAGTAGTTTGGGGACCGTTTTCCCCGGGGGTGTCCCGAGACGTGGGGGGGGGGGGGGAGGGGTTTGTAAAAGCGACTCGCAAAACATTTCAAATAAAAGGAGTAAATAATCAGAGGCCCCCGAGATAAATGTATTAAACCGGATAAACCCCTGACAACCGGGGATTTGATAAGGAAAATTTTTTATCCCAGGGGATTTTTTTTAAAGATTCATTGTATTTGGTTTACTACGTCTGAGGGCAAACCCCTTTCATTCAACAGAAAGAACCAAGGGGGAGGGTAGGAAAAAGGAAAGGAGGAAGGGGGAAGAGGAAAGGGGTGGAGTGGGTTTTTAATGTTTTGGTTTTTCTCTCTTCTTCCTACTCTCGGGGTGTGTGTGTGTGTGATTGTGTGTGTGTGTTTGTGTGTAGTGTGTGGGGTGGGTATGTGTGTGTGTGTGGGATGTGTGTGTGTGTGTATTTTGTGGGAAGTGTTGTGTGTGGTGTTTTGTTGTTGTATGTGTGGGTGTGTGGGGTGTGTGTTGTTGGGGGTGTGTTTTGTGTGTGTGGTGGGGGGTGTGTTGTGTGTGTGTGGGGTGTTTGTGTGGTTGTGTGTGGGGCACTTTATTATTTTGCATTGTATGCGTAAGGTTTTGTGGGCATGGGTATCTCCTGGCACTGTTC
>JACEEZ010019101.1:57094-69594 GCA_016584305.1 Chionoecetes opilio | reverse complement strand
AATAACACACCAATCTTTGTTCACAGTCGCCGCCACCACCCCGGACACACAAGCACAGAGCCACAACACACCGGCTACCTCACTCACCCCCCGACACCACAACCTGCCCGCACCACGCCATGACCTGGAACTGATGCCGGGGCGCCCCCGCGCCCCTGCGCCGCTCCCCCCGCGGCTGGGGGGCTCTGCATGCTTCAGGCCGACGGGGACATATGACGCGCAGGCTGATGCCCGGGCCGCCGCGGACCCTGGCGAGGATAACATCTATGGTGTCGCCTATGATGTCGTCCCCTGCCCCCCCCGTAGAATCAACACTGATGTTGTCATCGGGGAAACGGATGACGGCATCTATGATGTCATCCCCTGGCCCCCCCGTAGAACCGCCCGTAGAACCGCCACTTATGTTGTCATCGGAGAAACTGATGACGTCATCTATGATGTCATCGGAGAAGATGTCACGTACCTGAACCCGCTGCCCTCACCCCGGCTGGGGCGCTCCGCAGGCTGCAGGCCGCCGGGGACTGATGACGTCATCTACTGGTCACAATAGTCATTGGGGACTAGGATGACGTCATCTATGATGTCAGTGGGGTCGAGAGAGAGAGAGAGAGAGAGAGAGAGAGAGAGAGAGAGAGAGAGAGGAGAGAGAGAGAGAGAAGAGAGAGGAGAGAGAGAGAGAGAGGAGAGAGAGGAGAGAGAGAGAAGAGAGAGGGAGAGAGAGAGAGAGAGAGAGTTTAATATTTAAGTTAGCCTTGTAGAGAGAAAAAAAAAAAAAAATCCTAAACACAAACAACAAAATATTCTTCTATTCTTTGAATAGTTTTTAATTGCATGACTTTTTATATTAATTTTATATATATATTTTAGCATTGTTTTTGTAGGCTTAGTGTAAATTTATGCCTATGGAGAAATAAATATATAAATATAAACCTTAACCTTTTTGTGCATAAGAAATTAATATATATTAATTAGATTATCGTTTTTGAACGGTTAGAAAAAAATAACAAATTAGAAATAAAAATAAAGTTACTCGTCTACAAATATTTTTTTCCTGGGAAGTGTGAAAAAAAAACAAAGGCATTGCGAGAAAGAAGAATAAATGGGAATTGTAACACTATAGTAAAGAAGGAAGAGGGAGAATGGTAAGATATTATATTTAGCTCTTCTTCCTCCTCCTCCTCTTCTTCTTCCTCCTCTTCTTCCTCCTCTCTTCCTCTTATTTTGTAGGATAAACTATTGACTGACTGACTGACTGACTGACTGACTGACTGACTGGCTGACTGACTGACTGGCTGACTGACTGACTGACTGACTGACTGACTGACTGACTGACTGAATGATTGACTGACTGACTGACTGACTGACTGGCTGACTGACTGACTGACTGACTGACTGACTGACTGACTGGTTGACTGGCTGACTGACTGACTGGTTGACTGGCTGTCTGACTGACTGGCAGACTGACTGACTGACTGACTGACTGACTGACTGACTGACTGACTACCTAACTGACTAACTGACTGACTGACTGAATGACTGACTGACTGACTGACTGACCGACTGACTAGTTGACTTGCTGACTGACTGACTGACTGATTGACTGACTGACTGACTGACTGGTTGACTGACTGACTGACTGACTGACTGACTGACTGACTGACTGGCTGACTGGCTGGCTGGCTGACTGACTGGCTGACTGACTGACTGACTGACTGACTGACTGACTGACTGACTGGCTGACTGACTGACTGACTGACTGACTGACTGACGGATTGGCTAACTGACTGACTTAAAATTCATGACTGTTTGAATCTTTCTGTTGACATTTACTAGAGAGAGAGAATGCTAAATTTTAAACACACACACACACGAACGCGCCAACAATGCAATGCGCAGCGCCGTCATGATCCTCATTATCGGTCCATCGTGACCGATCGTGACACTCGTGACGCGCTCTGCCGAGGCCACGAACAGTTAGTGCGTGCACTAAAAAATCGGGATGCTCCCCGATTTTTGTACCCAACGCAGCGCTATCGTAAGTCTATCGTGACGCTATCGTTATCTATGTAGCAGCTTCGTGACACTATCGTGATCGTCGTATGTCTTATCGTGACGATAAGAAACCGTTACGCGCGCCTTCATCCCTGCCTTCCCCCCCTTTTTTGCACCCCCTTCCTCCTTCTCCCCCCTTTCTCATTCACCTCCACCCACCCTCGACACCCTTCCCCCTACTCCCAGCACCACTTGGTGACACCACCCTCCCCCCACTCCCTACCCCTTACTCCCCTCACCACGTGCGACACCCCCACCCCCCTTTTTAACCACTCACATCCCCAGGGCGGACTGGCCATAGGGACAAACGGGACATTTCCCGTTGGGCCGCTGGGTCGTGTGGGCCGGTCTGAAGGAAAAAGAAGAAGAAAAAGGAAAATGAATAAATAAATTAAGCGAGTGAAAATGAAATATCTTAAGAATAAGGTAAAACTCAAAATAAATGAGAAGAAGAGAGAGAGGAGGAGAGAGAGAGNATATATTTCAGGGTATGTCCGGGAGGATGTGGGATAATTCTTTTACTGAGCAGTGGAAGTTTTTTTTCTTCTATTTTCCATTATTACTTGAAGTTTTGTTCTAAAGTCCCGGATGATAAATCAATGCCACAAGTTCCTTAAACCTTCCAAAGATAGTGTATAGTGTGTATTTTTCAGGGTATTAAAATATTTTTATTATAATAAATATCCTCTTTATTTTCCTTATTCCTACTATGAAAGACAATGTATTAACCCGTACAGCCCCGCTTACGGCTCTAAGCCGCCGCAACTTTGTGACGACTGAATTTTTGGGGTTTACGTGTTATAACTATGAATGTAACAGATTTCCATTACAAAATTATACATTTTTGGCTGTGCTCAACGGGTTAAGGTTCTGCTATAACTGAGATCCAATAGGGCATACGCCGGGGGGGCCGCGGCACCTTGCCCACCCTACGACGCCACTCCCGGGGGTCATCACGTGCGAGTCCCCATGCAGGCTCCTTTCCCATACCAAGCAACTCTCGACAGGAAGCATCAACTTGCCCCATCCACGAGCCTTTTGGGCGCCCCCTTGGCCTCCTCCACGCCGCTGTTGTCCAAAATGTCAACACATAAAAACATTACAAAATAAGGAAGCTACAAGAGGTCGCGAGACCTACACGTGGTAGTTCCTGTTACTGAGCACTACCTACATCCACCTTTCATCCCCATCCATGAAATTATCCAGCCTCCTTTTAAAGCTCCCTAATGACTCCCCACTAACTACCTGTTTACTGAGTCCATTCCAATCATTTACCACCCTATTTGTGAACCAGTTTTTCCCTATTGATTATTCGCTATTCACTTTCCCTATTGAATATTCCCAACCCTAATGAATGACTTGCCAGATTGCAGATATTCATAGAGGGTTCGGGGCTGGATACATGTAAAGTGCAATCACTACAAAACTATTCTCCATATTCTCCCACATAAAAAAAAAGGAAATCTGCCTACCGTTGTGCCTTGCTAAACAGTGAAAACGTCCCATTCATGTTGACAGTAACATTTAGGAAAGATAAGAGTAAGCCAGTACTGATACAAGCTGAGGTTGAGGAGGAAGTAAGAACAATGAATCATAATGGTTAAAATTATGCAGAAATCACTGGTAGAATAACACGCTAAATCCTGTAGACCCCTCCATTCATCTTTTTTTTCACTGGTTTTACAGCTTAACTGCTGCCCGGATACTTGTTACAGGTGACATTGAGGCACTAGCGTTACATGAGAATACTCGCAAGTTATAATAGTTACTCAAAAGCTTAGAATATCCAAGTCAAAAAATGCACGTAAATAAGTCCGGTTGTGTAAATAGAAGTATGGTTCTTATATCAGGTATAATTATTATCCTGTGTCAGGATACCAGTGCATCTAACAACTTTCATTAATTAATATGTGTCTCAGTCATAGGGATGTGCACCGGTATCCGGTATACCGAAATACCGGTATTTTAGCACCGGTATTACCGGTATTTTTTATTTGTTGGTATACCGGTATCGGTATTAGTATTGCATCGGTATACTGGTATCGGTATATTATTTGGTCGATATTGGATTTCGGTATTATGTTTTTTTCTCTTTTTTTTCTCGAAACAGACTCCTGACTAGTACCAAGACCAAGAACTGACTAGTGACTACTCCGACTGCCGAGACACGTATGGTAGCGTAACGCTCATTGGCTCAGAGCCTCAGAATCTGAGGCGCGTGTGCAATTGGCCGATTGCAGCTCAGCTGACAATGCCGCTCTGTGAAACCTCCCTCCCTCCCTCTACCCCTGATTCAAGCCCCCTTCACACATTCCGGAAAAAGTAATCTCCGTGTTGGGACTCGTCGCCGAAGGGTCCAAGCCTGGCGCCGACCAGTCGGGGCCGTGCTGCGACTGGAGCACGTGTTATATTTAGCGTGGGAAAGATCGATCTTTCCCACACTTTCTCCCTATCGACGGAGAGAGAGAGAGAGAGGAAAAACGTAAAATTTTGATATATGTATTGATATTATTATTATTATTATCGTAATCATTATCCACTACAAATAGAGCAGTATCTTTAGTGCAGTATCTTTAGCGCTATGCTGCTTCCGCAGTATCTTTTTAGTGCCTTGGCAATTGTTATCACCATGTCGTAGTTATTGTGTTCAATTAATAACATTAGGAGACACATAAGTAAGTATTTGTGGCCTAGTCAAGGTGGGCAAGTGTGTCGACAACAGTGTGACCGACATCGGTGGCGTGGAACTTCACTACACAAGCGAAGGTTGAAAAGTGGTGTGGGCGATGGGCCAGAGCGCTGCCCACACAGCCCACATCTACAATCACTCGGCGTCAGTCGCAGCACGGCTGGGAACAGTTTCCGCATGACGGCAACCGTGATTACCGTCGTGCTGCGACTGTCGGCGACTGTCGTCGCATGACGGCAATTCAATATTAGCGGTAACTTTAGTTTTAGTCCGCGACTGTCCGCGACTATCGCCGACAATCGCGGACTAGTCGCCTAACTACGGCATACCCAGCCAACCACGCCAATTTTGGAGCTTCATCCCCTCCCAAAGTCGGCTGCAGTCGGCCACGAATGGATGTGGATGACTCAACAAGTCGTGGCTGGTCGCCGACGCGAGTCATGGAGATGTGAACGGGGCTTTATATGCTGCGCATTTCAACAAATGACAATTCATTGTGGCAACAGTGGTAGGACTGCCGTCTGCCGCTGTTGTCACACAGTCATTTAACTATTGATTTGTATTGTCCGTGGCGTGGGAGGTGTGTACTGTGTTGCATTGATTTTCGTATTTATTATTATTTTGATCTATCAATATCAGGTAGATCTCCCTAAGATGATGAGGAATTGGCCACGATCAAAGCAGTATTTCAACAATTTAATTTGTGTTATGCTGAGCCTGACAGTACTTTAGCAAAATTTGAATGATATAGATATGAAAGTGTAAAGTAAATTTCAACTTTCAGGCTCTTATTTATTATAACTTACTAACATTTTGACTTGTCTACCGTAGATAACACATAAGTCGCCAGGACAACGTTTATTTTCGATTTACAGACGTCTGGTTGCGTTAATACTTACATTTCTATATCCATGATTTGAGGAAAATTTGAAGGGAAATTTTTATTTAAAAAAAACCCTAACTGCGTTGGCTCTAATCGCTGACCCCCCCCTTTTTTTCCTCCAAGTGGGCTGGTCAACACCAAAAGTCCTGGGCCGAAATTAAGTCCCAGTCCGCCCCTGCACATCCCCCGAAACACCAACAACGCCTTTTCCATCCCCAACCCCCCTCCCCCCGTTTCCTCACCAACACCAACACCCCCTTCTTTATTACAACCCCCCTTCTACATCACCAACCCCCACCCCTGTTTCTCCCACCTACATCTCTACCCCCTTTCCTTCTCAGTAACCATGGCAACCTCCACCCACGTGTGAGGCATTTTGCTACTCTTGACGCTATCGTAATACGTTCATGGCACCGTCATGGCACTGTCGTGGTTATCGTAGCTCTATCGTGACGACAAAATGACCGTTGATTTTCCATGCGTGACGTAGTCTTACAGTTGTCATGACTCTATCGTGACCATCTTACGACCGTCATGACACATACGTACAGGCAGCGTGACATTGTTGTGAGGCTATCATGGTCTGCGTTTATCGTGATCAAATTTCACGATAGCGTCAATAGTCGAATTGGTGGCGCTATCGTGGTTCGATTATGGAATGTGTGAAGGGAGCTTGAGGGCAGACCATCACAGAAAACGGATCATTACATATCACACAGGCGTCACTATACACATCTAGCCTAGATCAAATTTTCATTATTGTTGTTATTATTATTATTATTAGTCTTAGATCATCATTTTCATTAATGTTATAATTATTATCATCCAAATTATTATTATTATTTTATTAATATAATTATTTCAAAGATATGTGTGTGTGTGTGTGTGTGTGTGTGTGTGTGTGTGTCGGAGAGTTCACACCTCAGATATGACTGACCCCTCGTATCTTTACCATCTATGAAGAAAATTTGAAGAAAATCGCGTTTCACGTGTCTCCGTCTACGCCTTTGAAATGATAACAATAATGATAAAAAAAAATTATGATAATGATTATAATAATAAAAACAACAATAGTAACAATACTACTACTACTACTAATAATAATGATAATGTCAATGGTATTAATGATAATAATAAAGATATACTGATACTACCATATCATATACTACATAGATGCACACACAATACACACACACACATGCACACACATACACATACACACACAGTACACACACACACACATACATCCATACACCCACCCACCCACTACTATCTATGGTAGTATGATGATAACAATTATAGCAATTGTAATAATGAAATATTAGCATAGCAATACTAATAAGAAATTGTAATAATTATCAATAAGATAATAAAAAAGGAAAAAAACAATGATAATTATATAATATTTAAATAATATATATATATATATAATATATGCATGTTATATTATATATATATATAATATATATATATATATATATATATATATATATTATATATATATATATATATATATATATATAATATATATATATATATATATATATATATATATATATATATATATATATATATATATATATATATATATATATATATATTAATATATATATATATTATATATATATATATAATTACATGTATAATATATATATATTTACATGTATATAATATATATATTACATATATATATTATTTATATTATATTAATATATATATATATATATATATATATATATAACATGTATAATATATAATATTATATATATATATATATATATATACGTATATATATTATATAAGGTGTATTATAATAGTTTCAGTCGCCACTATTCCAACATTTCAACCCCTACTACCCCCCTTTCGAGAGTCACACCCTCGATATCTTCTCCCCCACCTATCCTCACCCATCACTGGAGCAAGGCGTGGTGAAGTAAGGGAAGGAACAAGGAGGGAAGGGGAGATAAGAATGAGTAAGTGTCATGTATGTTGGTGTGAGAAAACTTATAATACCAAGAAGAAAACACTGAAATGGATCTAATGTGTGGTTTTAACAGCAGATAACTCGAGAGAGACGCAGATCGAGTAAGGGGCGATCTGATAGAAGTGTTTATGTGGATAAAGGGATTTAATAAAGGAGAGGTAGGAAAAGTTCTTACGGCTATTAACCAGGGTAGAACAAGAAGTAATGGATTCAAGCTGGAAGGGCGTAGATTTAGAAAGGAAATAGGGAAAAACTGGTTCACAAATAGGGTGGTGAATGATTGGAATGGACTGAGTAGACAGGTAGTTAGTGTAGAGTCATTGGGGAGCTTTAAAGAGGGGCTGGATATATATAGGTTCATGGATGGTGGATGGAAGGTGGATGTATAATTGTATATATAGGTAGTACGTGTTAAGTGACAGGAACTACCACGTGTAGGCCTCGCGGTCTCTTGTAGCTTCCTTATTTTCTTATGTTCATATATATATATATGAGAGAGAGTGTGTGTGTGTGTGTCAGCAGTCAGCACAAAATGTGATAGGGGAAGGGTTCTTGAAGATAACACGAGGACGGGCGCAAACACACACACACACACATATATATATAGTGATGGTCGGCCGTCTCAGATCGCATGAACGCTACCGCCAGTGATAGTAGAAATCGTTTGTCGCCGGCGCATATTGATATGCTGATATTCATGAACTCACTAGAGCGCGATGCGTGGTTTGGTCAGTAAACTAAATTTATATTTATATACTATGCTATATACAGAGCTGGGCACTAAATACATTAAATGTATCAATGTAATGTAATACTAAATACTAAATACATGGGAGAAATGTATTTAAATACCAAATACTAAATACATTTTACTAATGTATTTAAATACTAAATACTAAATACATTAATTGTATTCAAATACATTTGAAAATACACAAATTGTTATGCCATGAATTAAATCATTAAGTTTCGAAAGTACTAGTCCGAATACTAGTATTCACTTATTTAATAATAAAATCTCCAGAGGTACAAAATTATGAAATCTAAATTTCTAAAATCTCAAAATCATAAAAGTTTGCACACACTTTCAACAATATGAAATTCTTGGAGCTAAATACAGTATAGAAATGGCTGGAGGAAGCACCGATTAGTAGTGACTGATGAGAACAGAATCCCAGACACGCTTATCAGACAGCAGGACAGGAACTGAACTTGTCGTTAGAGCTCTACCCCCCTGTCCCACGGCTCATACCAGCCCGTCGTCACCCACCACCTTTGCTCCCCCTCCCTCCTCCCCATTCCCCAATATCCTTGCTGTGGTAAATGCTATAGATATAAATATGATAAGAAATTAGGACCGAGAATTTGTTCTTTGGTCATTTTGTCAAAGGCAAATAAAATGTGTTAATATTATCATCTCACCTGGCTATTTAATCTTAATCTATATATCTCTAGAACTGTCAGATTTTTTTTTTATTTCCTTAGGATTTCCTTAGATTTTGCGTTTCCTTAGAAGTTTCCTTCTCAGGCCTAAATTTCCTTAAAATAAGGACATTTCCTGAAAGTGGAAACACTAGTTCACTGTAACATCAGGATTGCCAGATAGTTGGGCGGGTTTATGGCCAAATTAACTGAAAAATGTAAATAAATAGAATAAAGAAGTATTTACATTTTTATATTATATGTATATAGATACAATGTATTTAAATACTCATTAAAGTATTTAATTACTGTATTAAATACATGAAAACTAATGTATTAATAAATAGATTTCTTAATACACAAATGTATTTAAATACAAGTGTATTCAAATACAGCCCAGCTCTGGCTATATATCTATCTAAACTGTCTTTCCCAAGAATCTCAGGAATTCTTTGTCCCAAAATAAATGTTAAAAGTAAAATTTGTAAAATTTGTAAACAAGTAAATTTGAATCATTATTGTTATTTTCCTTATTTAGAGGTTGCATTATACATACTAATTATTGTAAAAAAAAAAAAATGGCCTACGCCATATAAAACTTTGTTTTAGGGGGGTCTATGCTGTACGGTAGGGGTTAAGAATTGTAAAAAAAAAGATGGCCGACGCCAGGGACGGATTTATGGTGTGCGGGGCCCTAGGCCGGTGGGAGTGCGGGGCCCTGAATGAAATGTGGGGTAAAATTATAGTCCTTTCCCGCCATCATTAGTGTTTCTTTTTTCTCCAGACCTTCACAGACCCCTTCAGATACCTTTAAAACGTAATTATAAAGTGGGGAAGAGATGCCCCCTTCAACCCCCCCCCCCCCTACATTACCTCCGCCCTGGACCCCCCAAAATAATATTTCTAACCTAACCTCACTACAACCTAACCAATAACTTCCTAACGAGATATAAGGGTGGGAAAGGACTACAATTTTACCAGGTTAGGTTAGGTTAGTAATTTATTTTTTATTTTTTATTTTTTAATCTCCCCCACTTTATTATAACGTTTTAGAGGTATCTGAAGGGACTTGTGAAGGTCTGGAGAAAATAAAACTACTAATAAGGGCGGGAAAGGACTGTAGAATTTTACCAATTGTGGTTCAGATTTCATATTAGTTTAATTGAAACTTTTACCACCCATATTTTACATTATGTTGGTACTAATGTGTGGCATATTATGGTACATGCAATGTAACAGTGTTCGAGCAAATAAGAAATGTCCAGCATTCAGATTTTCATTGAAAACATATTTTTTCCTCTGGGGTGCGGGGCCCTTGCGGGAGCTATGGCCTACTCGGTCCCCCCCTAAATCCGCCACTGGCCGACGCCACAGGAAACTTTATTTTAGGGGGGTCGATACTGTAGAGGTTAATAATTGTCTGAGAATGGACAAGTAAAAAAAAGTACGAATAAAAATCAAATACCGATACCGGTAATACCGGTATTTTGGCACGGTATCGGTATACCGGTATCGTAACTGATAGTAATGTGAGGACGTACCGGTATTATTCCCGTAAACCGGTATCGGCAATACCGGTATTTTCTTGATACCGCACAACCCTTTAGACTCTCTCTCTCTCTCTCTCTCTCTCTCTCTCGCTCTCTCTCTCTCTCTCTCTCTCTCTCTCTCTCTCTCTCGCTCTCTCTCTCTCTCTCTCTCTCGCTCTCTCTCTCTCTCTCTCTCTCTCTCTCAAACCAGAGTATAAAAAACAATTTATTAAGAACCTTTTTTATTTATTTTTCTCTCCCCCCCCCTCTCTCTCTCTCTCTCTCCTCTCTCTCTCTCCTCTCTCTCTCTCTCTCTCTCTCTCTCCTCTCTCTCTCTCTCTCTCTTGTCACCTATTCCATTTCCAGAGACATACAAAAAAGTTGTACAGTTTCCTATTAATTATGTTATTTATACTCTGGTTGGGGGAGAGAGAGAGAGAGGAGAGAGAGAGAGAAGAGAGAGAGAGAGAGAGAGGAGAGAGGGAAGGAGAGAGGGNGAGTAAAAAAAAAATTTTTTGTTCCGTCATGGAATTGAACTAGGATCCGCTGAAGCATCAGAGATCTCAGCAGTCTGGGTTCACGCCTGGTAAGTCAACAACGGACCGTATCCTAGCGCTTCGTGTCCTGGTGGAACGCCGACGTGAGTCTCGACAGGGGATGCTTGCAGCCTATGTTGATCTCAAGAAGGCGTTTGACTCACTGCATCGTGAGTCACTCTGGGATCTTCTGCGACTTCGCAGGATTCCTGCAAGGACTATTGGTTTGATAACTGGTCTGTATTCTTGGACTGAGAGTGCTGTGAAGTGTGGGGCAGGTGTATCCAGCTTCTTTCCTGTTAATACAGGATTGAGGCAAGGGTGCGTCCTTGGCCCATCACTTTTCAACACTTGTATGGACTGGGTATTGGACAAGGTTGTAGATCAAAGTGATTGTGGAGCATCCGTCGGCAACACCAAGATCACTGATCTTGTTTTTGCCGATGATGCAGTAATCTTTGCTGAGTCGCTGGAGGTCCTGGTGATGGCTCTCCAGGCGCTGCACGAGGAGGCACAGCCTTTGGGACTTGAGGTCTCCTGGCTAAAGACCAAGGTCCAGGTGTTTGGAGACTTACTAGATGAAGCAGTACAGTCTGTTCATGCGTGCGACAAGGACATTGGAGATCTTGGAAAATTGTACGTACCTTGGTAGCGCAGTCCATAATGACGGCGGGTCACGTCAAGAAGTCTTACGGCAGATTGGCATAGCCCACGGTGTTATGGACTCGCTCAGCGGGAGTATTTGGCGTTGTCGGTACCTGTGCAGGAGGACAAAGATCCGGATCTTCAAGTCGCTTGTGATCCCTGTCTTACTCTATGGTTGTGAGACATGGACACTAAATAATGACTTGAAGAGACGAATCAATGCCTTTGGTGATAAGTGTCTTCGCAGAATCATGGAGTATCACTGGGATGATTACGTGTCAAATCAGCGATTGCACCGTGAGACTGAATCGAGGCCTATTACCTGCATAGTCCGTCAGCGCCAACTTCGGCTATATGGGCATGTGGCACGCTACCCTGAAACCGATCCTTCCCATCGGGTTGTATCTGTAGGAGACAATCCGGCGTGGAGGAGGCCAAAGGGGCGCCCACAAGGTTCGTGGCTGGGACAAGTTGATGTTTCTTGTCGAGAAGCTGCTTGGTATGGGAAAGGAGCCTGCATGGGGACTCGCGCGGTGACCCCCGGGAGTGGCGTCGTAGGATGGGCGAATCGACGCGCCCCCCGGCGTATGTCCCCAATGATTGATTGATAAATTAGCGTTAATTAAATAAATAGCATCATCGATCATCTCTCTCTAGGGATGTGCACCGGTATCCGGTATACCGAAATACTGGTATTTTAGCACCGGTATTACCGGTATTACCGGTATTTTTTTTTTCGGTATACCGGTATCGGTATATT
>JACEEZ010019101.1:47094-52094 GCA_016584305.1 Chionoecetes opilio | reverse complement strand
ACATGAAAACTAATGTATTTATAAATAGATTTCTTAATACACATATGTATTTAAATACAAAGGTGTTCAAATACAGCCCAGCTCTGGCTGTATATCTATCTAAACTGTCTTTCCCAGGAATCTCAGGAACTCTTTGTCCAAATATAAATGTTAAAATTAAATTTGAATCAAATTATTGTTATTTTCCTTATTAAGAGGTTACATTATACATACTAATTACTGATACAAAAAAAGAATGGCCTACGTCACATAAAACTTTATTATAGGGGGGGACTATGCTGTATACGGTAGGGATAAGAATTGTAAAAAAAAGAAATGGTCTACGCCACATAAAACTTTATTATAAGGGGGGTCTATGCTGTACGGTAGGGGTTACGAATTGTAAAAAAAAGAGATGGCCGACGCCAGGGGCGGATTTATGGTGTGCGGGGCCCTAGGCCGGTGGCAGTGCGGGGCCCTGAATGAAATGTGGGGTAAAATTATATTCCTTTTCTGCCCTTATTAGTGTTTATTTTTTCTCCAGACCTTCACAGACCCCTTAAGATACCTCTAAAACGTAATTATAAAGTAGCGGAGAGATGCCCCCTTCAACCCCCTTCCCCCCTACATTACCTCCGCCCTGGACCCCCCAAAATAAAATTTCTAACCTAACCTCACTACAACATAACCAATAACATCCTAACGAGATATAAGGGTGGGAAAGGACTACAATTTTACCAGGTTAGGTTAGGTTAGGTTAGTAATTTATTTTTTATTTTTTAATCTCACCCCAACTTTATTATTACGTTTTAGAGATATCTGAAGGGATTTATGAAGGTCTGGAGAAAATAAAACCACTAATAAGGGCGGGAAAGGACTCTAGAAGTTTACCAAATGTGGTTCAGATTTCATATTAGTTTAATTGAAACTTTTTCCACCCATATTTTACATTATGTTGGTACTAATTTGTGGCATATTATGGTACGTGCAATGGAACAGTGTTCGAGCAAATAAGAAATGTCCAGCATTCAGATTTTCATTGAAAACATATTTTTTCCTCAGGGGTGCGGGGCCCTTGCGGGAGCCATGGCCTACTCGGTCCCCCCCTAAATCCGCCACTGGCCGACGCCACAGGAAACTTTATTTTAGGGGGGGTCTATGCTGTACGGTAGGGGTTAAGAATTGTAAAAAAATAAATGGCCGACCCTATTGGAAACTTTATTTTAGGGGGGTCGATGCTGTAGAGGTTAGTAATTGTCTGAGAATGGACAAGTAAAAAAAAGTAAGGAAAAAAGCAAATACCGATACCGGTAATACCGGTATTTGGCCCCGTATCGGCCTTATCCGGTATCGTAACTGATCCGGTGTGAGACGTATCCGGTATTATTTCCGTAACCGTTATCCGGCATATCGGTATTTTCTTGCATACCGTCAACCCTTAGCTCTCTCCTCTCTCTCAGTCTCTCTCTCTCTCTCTCTCTCTCTCTCTCTCTCTCTCTCCTCTTCTCTTTTCTCTCTTCTTCTTCTTCCTCTCCCCTCTCTCTCTTCCCCTCTTCTCTCTCTCCTCTCTCTTCCTCTCTCTCTCTCTCTCTCTCTCTCTCTCTCTCTCTCTCTCTCTCTCTCTCAAACCAGAGTATAAAAAACAATTTATTAAGAACCTTTTTTATTTATTCTTCTCTCTCCCCCCCCTCTCTCTCTCTCTCTCTCTCTCTCTCTCTCTCTCTCTCTCTCTCTCTCTCTCTCTCTCTCTCTCTCTCTCTCTCTCTCTCTCGTCACCTATTCCATTTCCAGAGACATACAAAAAAAGTTGTACAGTTTCCTAATTAATTATGTTATTTATACTCTGGTTTGGGGGAGAGAGAGAGAAGAGAGAGAGAGAGAGAGAGAGAGAGAGAGAGAGAGAGAGAGAGAGAGAGAGAGGAGGGAAGGAGAGAGGGAGAGGGAGAGAAGGAGAGAGAGAGGGAGAGATAAATAGAAAACGGAGAGATGAACACGGTTGGAGTCCTGAACACACACTGACCCGATGCCACTCTCCTGAGTCCTGACCCCGGTCGGGAGCCGATACGATATGTCACAGAATTTGTCCCCCCTCTTGAGGGAGGCGGTAAAGCGAAATGAGTTAGCATTCCTCCCTTAAGCCCCTTTCACACATTCTAGAGTAGCGCGCCGAATTGTGGCGACTCGTTACTCGCGAAAACACGTAGGCGACGTCATGGGTATCCGGGTGGTATAAACTCGTAACAAACTCTTGCAATGTCGTAGCAACTCGTAAACGACTCATAGCAACTTTTAGCGACACTCGTAACTATGCGTACAAACTCTTAGCAAAGTCGTAGCAACGTGTACTAATTCGTGATTGGGTACACGAGAAACGACCGATAAAACAGTGTCGGGTGTCAGTGTCGCCTTTTCTCCACGAGCAGACGCCGACTTAGGATTCGGCGCTACTCGGCTTGCTACTTTAGAATGTGTGCAAGGGGCTTTAGCCCTGGTATAGACTATAGTGGCTAGCGCGCCTAGCTACGAATTTGTGAGCCCTGGTTCGAATTCGGGCCAGGGCAAGTCGGCGGCCAGCCTAACAGCTGTTTTTCTTTCCTTCCGGGGTTGATAAATGAGTAACTGGGAAAACCTGGGGAAGGTAACTGTGGTAGGCCGGATGTCACACTTCCCCTGTGTCCCAGGGTAACGGGTTCTCACCCAACACCGGCCCGAAGGCTAATGCGACGCAGATGAGCACCGATGCCACGCGCAGCATAGCGAATGCTTCCAATTTTACCCAACCTTCGCCAGTCTTTTGATGTGTACAAAAGAAACAAACATTAGAGTATATCGCCCCAAAACAGGATCAAATTTAACGACTAATCACCCACACTGCTAAAGGATTTACATATATCATAGAATGTCCCTCCCTTTCCCTTGGCTGCAATTTAAGTACAACAATAAGGACCCACCACTTGCATGAGCAATGTAAGACACTCTGTAGTGTTGACTGGGTCCATGATGATCCCTACAAGGTTGAAGCCTCGATAGTTACGCCTATTAAGAATAATGTGAAGGAACTCTGACGGCAGGTGGGAAAGATCTCTTTTTATTGTCTATAACTTAAGCACCGCCCTTTGTATTTCATGCAGAAGCTACGCTATTGGCAGATGAAATATACACGAATGGTTATCAACGGCCAATCACTGACATCCGCTTAATTTAGAAAAATGAGAATATTGATTATTTCACAAATATCACGGTATGCAGGTACACCAATGGTTACGGTATAGCCAATGTTTTGTTTTTGTGTGTGTGTGTGTGCGTGTGTGTGTGTGTGTGTGTGTGTGTGTGTTGTGCGTGTGTGTTTGTGTGTGTGTGTGTGTGTGTGTGTGTGCGTGTGTGTTTGTGTGTGTGTGTGTGTGTGTGTCTGTGTGTGCGGTTGTGCGTGTGTGTGTGTGTGTGTATATGTGTGTGTGTATGTGTGTGTGTGTGTGTATGTGTGTGTCTGTCTGTCTGTCTGTCTGTCTGTCTGTCTGTCTGTGTCTGTCTGTCTGTTGTGTGTGGTGTGTTGTGTGTGTTTGGTGGTGTGTGTGTGTGTGTGGGTGTGTGCGTTGTCGTGGTGTGTTGTGTGATCTGTGTGTGATGGTGTGTGTTATGGTGTTTTTGTTTTCTGTCTGTTGTGTCTGGTGTGGTTGTGTGTACACCCCCACAACCCGATCGCCTTTGCCAACTTCTCAAAGTAGGGCAGCACACACACACCATCGCCCTGCTCAAGAGATGTAACCGCACATTTTTTTGCAGTGAAAATCTACCCGGAACGATTAGGGATTGATCGCTGGCCATTGAATGGGTTAAAGCTAAGTCACTCGACCATTCAGCTGTGTTAATGCGTTATTCACCCATGGTCTTGTCAACGCGAGCTAGCTCGCGATCGCCAGTTTCACGCCCCCGGTGCGAGCTTGGAGCTCATTATTACCGATCTTTGGGCAATGCTGGGACCTCACACACCACTCACCCCCATCGCCTTGCTCATGGGATGGGCATACGACAGTAACCGCCCGAATTTTTCAGTGAAAAATCCCCGGGAGATGTGAGGAAATTCGAGCCACCTACCACAAAAATTCATTCCACCCACGCTATAAACCTGTGTGTTTTGGGTGTGTGTGTTGTGTGTGTGTGTTGTGGTGTTTTTGGGGGTGTGTGTTGTTTGTGTGTGTGTGGTGCGTGTGTGTGGGGTGTGTGGGGTTTTGTGGTGGTGTTTGGTGTGTGTGGCCCCCCATGATTTTGCCTGGCTAAATATGGGAAAATGGGGATCCGTGAAATCCTTGCATGACCATGGTGAAAATATGGGCGGCCCTACCCGGGTTTTTAACCCAGTCAAAACATTTTAGGAAACCTTTTCCCTTGGGGAATGCGATAGAAAAGGGGAAATATTTTTTGAGTAACTTACAGTCGTGCCCTCCACCGAGATAAACCAAGTCGAGCAGGTGTAAAAACCCGTTTGGGAAAAACTTGAATTATTTTTATGTACCAAAAGCAAGGGGGAACCCCTTGGGCCTTTTTGGGCCAGTCTACCCTCAAAAATTTTGAAGAGTTTCTTAAAAATAAGGTATTTTTAAAAGTTAGGAGATGTAAAAGGGGGGGGAAAATTGAACATAGCAGTGACATTAAATTTGAGGGGTGGGGCCCTCTGTTAAGATTTTAAAACTTTTTTAAATAAAAGGGAAATTTATTTTCTTTTAACACTGAGCTCGTGGTTATGACCTAATGCTCTAATTTTTTTACATACCTATCTTCGATGACCCCCAACTTCATAAAGTAAAATACAACTGTATGAATTAACAAGTGAGATAGGGGGAGACAGTGGCGGGTGGTTACGTTCTTGGGCTGGGGACTGCCCGAGCCCCGTGTTCCGAGTCCAAATCCTGCAGGGGGCAGCTCTTTCGGACATCTTTAACGCTGTTGACAAGAGCCGGGTAGGTGAGCACAAGGTCCCGAGTTCAAGACCCACCAAGGAGCAACTGTAAATCCATCGCAAG
>JACEEZ010019101.1:37094-42094 GCA_016584305.1 Chionoecetes opilio | reverse complement strand
TATCACTATATCATTAATACTTTATGTTTTCCCTTACGTTTTTAATAAAACGTCATTGATAAGATATTACGTCCTTAGTAAAAATCCCTAGTTCAGTATTTTATATATAGTCTAGTCAAAATGTGGCTGAACCTCAAACAAATTGCTAACAAAGGTTTTTAACTTGGATATTGGGCATGAATAACCTCTCTTTCGGATAAAAAAAAGTTTACCAGAATTAACCCTTGCCGGAAAGGGGTAAAACGGCCGCCATCTGAAAAATCCAACGGGGAAGATCCCCCGGGACCCGCCGCCACAAACGGTTTTTCCTCCTCTTACCATAATAATTAAGCTAGGTCAATAATTTTTTTACACCAAATGCATGACTAGTACTGCCATTACCATACAATTTTCATAAAAAATTGGTACAGTAGTTTTTGTGCAAAAAAATTAAAACCGATAAATTGAAATAAAAAAATATTTTTTGCATGAAAACCCACACAGGGCCCACCCCAAAGCCAGCTTGACATTTTTGGTGTTTAAATTGTAATGATAGGTAGTATATGCTTAACAATAATAACACCAGAAAATGACTAGCCCCTGCCTTTGTTTCATGCTTTTTTTTATTTCTATACAAATATGAATATAAAAGGGTACAAAAAACAGACTAAGTAGCCTTTTTCAAGGCAAACAATTTTCACATTAATTCCTGACTTCATAAAAAAATAGATCCAAAATAAGTACAACTTACAATAATGGAAGGGGTCAGTTGGTCGAATGTGGGGCAAGGCTCTTGCATAACCACCACAGAACAAGTTCATGAACGGACCAAAGAACATTTCTTGTCAAGAACTAGTCACAGGTAATTTCATCATCATCAAGATCTGGCTGTGGTGATTTGGTGCAGTGGAGGCCTTTGCAATCACCACAAAAGTTTGAACAGTGAATGCCATGTTTCCGCAACTGCATCTTGCTGTACTACCCCCTGAAGTACAGTTACACCTAATTTACCCAACAAATTCAGGACCAGCTGGCAAGTCAGTCATGATTGGTTGTAATTTACCATCTGAAAGTTTCCATCCCCACCGTCAGGTTTTAGCTGGTTTCTACCTTTCCATTCCTGAATTTGGAAGAAAAACTCGAAGGCTGTGGAATTTGTAGCTGCTTTGTTGGGGCAATGATTTGGCCTAAACCCTACTTTGAGTTTTTTACAACCTTTTCCTTAAAGCGCCTCAGTCGGAGATGATTGATGTTTTCCCCTTTCATTACCATTGTACAGGCACACTAAAGCTTCTCCCCAGCTTCAATAACCTCTTCTGAACTGCTATCCTTGCCAAACACTTCTGCCAGTTTGAGGAAGTTTCTATTGTTCTCCCCTTTTCGAAGGGACGCTGCCTTCCCAATTCCATGAACACTGGAATGTACAATCACAACCCAGTAGTGCATGGATGAAAAGAATGTTGGAAACAAACCACATCTCCCAAAGATTTCCTCATCTCTTTGATGTTCCAGACTTTCACACTTTTTGCACTAGCCTTGGTTGTGGCGTGAAGTAGATATTGAAACCCGTCATCTCTATTTGGCATGATAACATAAAAGGACCAATAGGCAGTGTCATCTGCTATCAAAAGGGTTTTCTCCTGTCTGTGCCAGTTCTAGAGCAGTCTTCACATCAATACGTCAGCGTTCCAGATGCATGGACTACTTTACAACTGCTTCCTCCAAAACTCTTTCCCAGCAAGTTGATGAACAATTGTTTGTTTCCCTTTATTAGCTAGGAAAAACATCCTTTTTAATTTGAACACCATTTTTGGGGTCAGTAACACCTTAAAAACCAACAGAGCCCCTGCTCGGCGTCGGTGAGTCGCGTCTTTAATGGATGGGCCACTTTCATATCCATCAAAGACAATGCATGCTTTTCCATATCTAGTTGTGACATATCTGCGGTATCGGGCACAGATCTTATCAAATGTGTGACCTTTTTTCCATGGGAGGCGTTGAAGTAGTGCTCCACCATCTAAGAGATACTGTGGATCTGAAGACTGTGGACCTGATTGTACAGGGGAAGTCAGTTCCCATATTGCGTCTGCCAAAGCCGGTTTCTTTTCCCCTCGCGGGCAGTCCGAAAGAATTAAAAAGTTTCAGGTGGGGGAACCACAAAGCTCAACTGGAAATGTTCTTGCTGCTGCTGAGTTGAGGGTTCATTGGTAGATAGCACACACAGTCTCTGGAATAGGAGTTGTGGATCAGTCTCAAATGCTTCATCTTTGCTGAGCGAAACTTTTGACCCCAAATGTAATTTCCTGATCCTTTCTTTTAAAAGGGGTACTCGTGGACATTTTTTCCAACTATTGAAGCTATGATTGTCTCTCCTATGGAGTTTGCTTTGTCCACATTCACCTTTTGTCTCCAGTTACTCCACTTGAAATGCTGTGAATGGAGGATCTTCCGTGAAAGGGTCATATGTCTGGAGGAAACGCAACGAGCTTCCATGTATCCCTCACATCTCGCTCTTTCTTTGCTGAAAGTAGCCTCCTGGTGCTGGTCACTAGTGCCATAACGAATGCCTGCTAGTTCTTTCATTGTAAACTTGATTTTAGCACCGCTGGCAGTGATAGCGTCCAAAAATAATCGTTGAATTTCGTCCATTTCTCTGCCATGAGGGAAGACCTCCAGAGTCTTTATGCTTTTCATTAGCACTGCTCAATAACCAGATCCGTCGACAAGCCAGCCCAGTAGCGATCACTCCAGTCTAATCACATGGAATCCTTCAGAAAATTTCTGGTACACTTCAGGATGGCTTGGCGGCAGCCTCTCCATTTGCTGCAAGTACAAGTAGGCCGACTTTTCATGGGAGGATGTGTCCTGCTGCAGCGAAATTGGCGCATTTCCTTACAGCGTCAAGGTGCAATTCCCAGTTCACGGTGCGCTCTGCCTTGATAAACAATTGCAGGATCTTCACCATATCAAGGTATTGAATCCACAATTTTGCCGTTCGCTGGTCAGCCATCGCATCCTTCACATGGTTGATTTTCTTGTCAATCCTGGTCACAGACTCTGATGACAGAACATTATCCAATGTCTCAGTCCCATCAAGGAGACCTTTCAATAGCCCCTGAGCTTCCTTCAGGTCTTCATTTTGAGGAAATGACTCTTCTGCATCAGTGTTGGGTTGATCATCCTCAGTGACATGTGAAAATGGCAAATCATAGGCTTTCGCTAACAAAATAGCATTCAGAACAGCATCAACTAAGAAGTGAGCACGAATGGCTCTTGCAATTGCTTTGCCACTTATCATGTGCTTGACTGTGTTTTCAGCATACACAAGTTCAAAAAGTTCTTGCAATCCAGAACCTGTCATCGTCAATTTGGACAAAAGAGAAAAGAATTCCACCTATCGTTGGCCTCTTAAATTAAATGTATGAACTGCGGATTCAAACACTGTCATTGCTGGTTGTGTCATATTAGTTTGCCTGGAACCTGTGTATGTTCAGTAATCATGGGCCCAAAAAAAATGAGTGAGTAATGAAGTTGACGCTGTTTAGTTGAAAGACTATTTCACAGCAGAAATATAAGAAAAAGAGAGTGGACAGAAAGTGGAGAAATATTAAAGGAAATACAGAGATGAGGATTAAAGGAAATAAAGCTGGGTTGCTGCCAAATGATGCGGCCGTTGACCCCTTTATCGGTTTTAATTTTTGCACAAAAATACTGGGACCAATTTTAATGAAAATTTTTATGGTAATGGCAGTACATAGTCATGCAGAGTGTAAAAAAATGATTGACCCAGCTTAATTATTATGGATAAGAGGGGGAAAAAACCGTTTGTGGCGGGGTCGGGGATCTTTCCCCCTTGGATTTTACAGATGGCGGCCGTTGACCCCTTTCGGCAAGGTTAATTTTCGTAAACTTTTTTTTATCCGAAAGAGAGGTTATTCATGCCCAATATCCAAGTTAAAAACCTTTGTTAGCAATTTGTTTGAGGTTCTGCCAAAAAATCAGCTAGATTGACTGGACTAATACTTGATATTTGTAATTGTCCAAATATATATATATTTTTTTTCTTTCTTTGATGTATAGTTTTTCATTGCGATACCTTTTATCTAGAAATATATATGTAGGCTTAATGAAATTTTACATTTATAGTTATTTGTTTTGTTATTTAGATAGTTTTCATGAAGAAAATAATATTCCCGACATATACATGTGACAAGTGAGTCAATGGATGCTGAGGTGAACGATGAGTGGTAAATGAGCAAATGTTTGGTGGCAATAAGGGAGATTTGGAGAAAGAGAAACATGTGTATGGAGGCAAACAAGTGGATATATGATGAAATTATAGCTGCAGCTTTTTTCTATGGTGGCTATAAGACATAGGTGGTACATGTAAACACAAGGAAAAGACTAAAGATGATCTACCTGATATTTTTTTGAAAGGTTATCGGGGCTGAAGGGATATCTAGAGGACAGATGTAAGTGTTATATCTGTGCAAGAACAATATGCATAGAACGTCGTAATACACGACGAAATAATCGTCGTATACTTGTTAGAGCAGACCAGGAATTCTTAATTTGGTTTTAGCCGTAAACAGACATGAATAAGAAGAAAAATATTGCGGTGAATAAATGTATAACCAAAATAGGGAAAAAAGTAGTGGAAGCCGCAGAAAATAATTATAAAAATGGGTCAGGAAGCGTTTCGTCACATAGGCTAAAAAAACTTTTTTTTAAAACACTATTTAGAGCATCCAAGAGTGAGCACGATGTGTAGAGAATAAATTGAGAGCGATAGTTTAAAGCAAAGATATATATATATATATAATATATATATATATAATATATAATGATATATATATCTATATATATATAATATAGATATATAATATATATATATTTTACACATATATATATATACATATATATTTTATATATATATATACTATATCTATATATATATATATATATATAATAAAATTTTTAAATATAATTTTATATATATAACAAATATATTATATATATTA
>JACEEZ010019101.1:0-35317 GCA_016584305.1 Chionoecetes opilio | reverse complement strand
CTTTTTTCTCCCCCCCCGGGGCCTTCCCCCTCTTGGCTGGGGGCTCCTTAATTTATTTTTTTTTAAAATTTCAGAATATGCCTTAGGACACACTAATGGCAAAGCACAGCCTCACCAACAAACAGACCACATCACATCATAATCTTGAATCTCACAAAGATGAACACATTGTCAGTCACCAGGCAGGCAGGGAAGACTGGATGGTGAGCATAAAATACATGTATAGTCATGTATTATGTACTCAGCTGCTTATTACTACATTACATAACCAGATTACTATGTCATAATTCTCTCAGGACATCTGTATGTTTATATTTCACCGTTTTTTTCAACATAGAATTTATTTTTCAAAAGGAAATTTGAGACCCCTTTACTACTGCATTTTCCTGATCCTCTCTTTGACCTGCTTTCCCTCTGTAGTCAATAGTAGGCTTTCACCTTAACAAGAATAACACACCTATGAATCTCTAATATAATACTTCTACACTAAATAGATGTTATGCTAATGCAAGATATAAAATGTAGTAGTAGTTAACACCCCCTCTGCCTCCCCGGGAACTGTACATACATATAATGGCCCTCCATCCTGGTGTGTGTTGCATGGCTGTGTTACTGAGGCTGACCTGTTGGCGGCCCCACACCTGCTGGAGACACATAAAGTACATAGAGTCATGTATTATATGCAGGGGCGGATTGGGTACCCTAAACCAGCCCGGGACAGACACCTACCGGCCCCGGCCCTATCTTGCAAACTTCAGTCATCAATAAAATGTAGTACCCATGAATAAAAAAATATTACTTATTCCATTTCAAATAGGTAAAAAGTAAAACGTTGAATACACGGTATTCAAACCAAAAAATATATCATATACACCACACTTGTATACTTGTTTCCATAGTTCTTGTATGAAAGTGCGTTTTCACAGTTTGAAAAGCTATTGAAGCAATAAGTCTAGATTCACGCAATAAACCCAGTCATTCACGAACCATTTTACAAAACATCTCAATTCTAACCAGCAAACTGGACTGGGCATCAACACAGCTGCTGATCATCCCGCCACACAATCCACTTGACTATAAATATGCACATTTCTCATACTTCCCATCACTATAATCACTCATTTTGAAATTTACATGAGTCTTATCATTCAGTATTCATTACTTGGTGATTTCAATGTTCACCACCATCTATCATCTTCTTTCACTGTCCAACATGGTGAAAAAGCCTACGATTGTTCTATCCTCCAAGACCTAGAGCAGCTGGTGCAGCACCCTGCCTGTATTCCTGACCATCCACGGAGACACGCCCAACATTCTATACCTTTTCCTAACTACTAACCCTTTCTGCTTACTCTGTGAAACTATTCTCTCCGTTGGGTTCCTCCAATCACAATTATATTTCTGTAACCTGTCCTATCGCTCTGGTGCCGCCTCGGGACCCACCTAAGCGGAGGTGTTTCTGGCATTTCAACTCAGCTAAGTGGGAAGACCTAAGGCAGTACTACTCTGATTTTCCATGGAATGATTACTGCTTCCATGTCAGAGACCCATCTCTTTGTGCAGAGCGCATAACTGAGGTCATAGTCTCTGGCATGGAGGCGTACATTTCACACACTCTCTCTAATCCTAAAGCCCGTCCACTTTGGTTTAACTCTGCTTGTTCTCATGCTGTACAAGATAGAGAGGCGGCTCACAGACTGTACAGTAACCATCCATCTCTTGAAACTCATGCCCTCTATATGTCTGCCCATAATCATGCCAAATATTTTTTCAACTTACCAAAAACTACTTAATTCATAGAAAATGTCAACATTTTCTAAATCAAAATAATCTCGTGACTTCTGGCATCTAGCTAAAAACATCTTTAACAATTTGTGTCTTCTTCATCTTTCCCTCCTATGTTCCTCCTATGTTTCTCCACAGCTGTCTCATCTATTTCTAAAGCTGAACATTGTGCTCAAACCTTTGCTAAAAATTCCACTCTGGTTGATGAATTCCTCCTTCTCCTCCATCCTCTGACTATGTTATTAAGATCCTTCGTAATTATGTTTTATTTGCCCTTTCTGGCCTAGATCCTCGGAAGGCTTACGGTCCTGACGGAATCCCTCCTATTGTTCTAAAAACTGGGCTTCTGTGCTTGCACCCTGTCTGGTCAAACTTTTCCGTTTTTGTCTATCTACTTCCACCTTTCCTTGCTGGAAATTTGCTTACATTCCTGTCCCTAAGAAGGGTGACCGTTCTAAGCCTTCAAACTACCATCCTATAGCTTTGACGTCCTGCCTTTCTAACGTTTTTGAATCTATACTTAATAAGAAGATTCTTAAGCATCTATCTGCTCACAATCTTCTATCTGATCGTCAGTACGGTTTCCGTAAAGGGCGATCTGATGGCGATCTTCTAGCTTTCCTAACTGAATCTTGGTCATCCTCCTTTAGGGGTTTTGGTGAAACTTTTGCCGATGCCCTTGACATATCAAAAGCTTTTGATAGAGTCTGGCACAAATCCTTCATGTTTCAACTACCATTATTCGGTTTCTATCCTTTTATCTGCCCCTTCATCTTCAGTTTCCTTTATAACCGTTCTATTGCAGCTACTGTAGACGGACATTGTTCTTCTCCTAAATCTATTAATAGTGGTGTTCTTCAGGGCTCTGTCCTATCAATCACTCATTCTATTATTCATTAATGATCTTCTAAGTCTAACTCAATGCCCTATCCACTCCTTCGTTGATGATTCTACCCTGCATTTTTCAACGTCGTTCATTAGGCAGCAGGAACTAAGTGATTCACGGAGAGATGCCACGGAGATCCTAGCTTCTGACCTTTCTATAATTTCTGATTGGGACAAAGCAAACCTAGTTTATTTTGTTCAATGACTCAAAAACCCAATTTCACCAACTACCTACTCGACAAAACGTACCAGATAACTATCCCTTCTTCTTCGGTGACACTCAACTGTCTTCTTCTTCTACAATGAACATTCTTGGACTATCCTTTACAAAACATTTGAACTGGAAATCTCACATCTCATTCATCTCTTGCTAAAACAGCTTCTAAGAGGTTAGATGTCCTCTGGCGTCTGCGTCCTATTTTTTCTCCCTCCCAATTGCTTGCTCTCTACAGGGGCCTTATCCGCTCATGTATGGAGCATGTCTCACATGTTTGGGGGGGATCCACTCATACAGCTCTCCTAAACAGGGTAGAATCAAAAACTTTTCGTCTCATCAACTCCCCTCCTCTGACTGACTGTCTTCAATCTTTAAATCACCGCCGCAATGTTGCTTCTCTTGCTCTCTTCTACCGTTATTTTCATGCTCACTGCTCTTCTGAACTTGCTAACTGCATGCCTCCCCCCCCCCCCCCGCCCACGGCCTCGCTGCACAAGACTTTCTACTCATTCTCATCCCTATTCTGTCCATCTTCCAGTGCAAAAGTTAACAAGTATCTTCACTCTTCCATGCCCAACTCTTAGGTAAACTCTTGAACACTCTTTCTGTTTATATGCTTTCACCTTCCGACGACAATTTTTTTTCAAGAAAGGAGTAACAGTACCTCCCGAACTAAATTGGCTCACCTCCCTTTCTATATGCTCTTACAGTCATCTTTATAGGCACTGGTAACTAAGCGGGCTTTTTTTTGTCCTTGGCTAGTTCTTTGTGCTGTAAAAAAAAAAAAAAAATACACTGAGATGTGTGGCCCGTGGTGCCATGCACCACGTGGTACTTCAAAAAGTACGTGGAAGGTGGTGAAGCACCACCGTGGTACAGTTTGTTGTGGACCAGGTGCCAAACGGAGGATTTTGAGGCCAAGCTAGCTGTCTCAATGTCAACAATCTCCAATAAATGCGCTAGAACTCATTGGAGTTATACTAGTATACACCCATGCTAGAAACAGCTGATCTCTCTTTCTCTCTCTCTTATAAATTGTTGCATAAAATGTTGTACTTATGATTTCGTACCAATAATATTACCAGGCTCTAATCCCGATAGCCACTTGTTGGTCAAGCGTACTGGAGTTTGGCCCCCGGGCCCCGGCGTCGGCGGCCCTCAGACCCATTGACCCTCCGGGACACAGCCCGGTGTGTCCTGTGGCCAATCCGCCTCTGGGGTCATACTCCTTCAGATTCAATAGCTTGAATACGGGAGAGGGATGGAGGAGAAGCCAGGCTGCCTCGTCTGGCTTGAGCCAGACGAGGCATACGGTCTCCGGGCATAAACGTCTCTCACAACTGTACCATACTGCGCTACAGAGGGCCGGCCATCGATTTTCTTTTTCCTACACAGGTTCGCAAACTTTTGGTTAGGGTTAGGTTAGGTTAGGTTCAGGTTATCCTAATAATGGTAACTTTGCGTGGGAATCACATTGAGGGTATTTTAAAGAAAATCCTGTGGTTAGTTTCGGAGCTACATCCATGCGTAGAGGGCCACCAAACTTTGCAAACTCGTTGAGGAAAAAAAAAATCGCGGCCGGCCCCGCCGGGACTCAGACCAACCCAAGACCCTCCGGCCCACCGGGACACAGCCCGGTTTGCCCTATGGCCAATCCGCCCCTGATTATATGCCCAGCTGCTTATTACTACATTACATAACCAGATTAGTCTGTCACGAGAGAATTATGACATAGTAATCTGGTTATGTCATGTAGTAATATGCAGCTGGGCACATATTACATGACTCCATGTACTTTATGCTGACAAGGCAGTCTCCAGGGCACAGTGCAGGTGGGTGTGGGTGTGGCTCCTCTGCCAGCCACGCCGCCCTGCCTGTCCCTCTGCATGCAGTCTCTGCCAGAAGCCTTGCAGGGTTTATCTAGTGTTACACCAATTAAAGGGGTTTACCCAGGATAGGAGTGACTCAATGTAACATGGTGCATGGTAGTGTAGTGCATGCAATCACATACAGAGACTGCAAGGCACTGGGGCGCTGATGTGTGTCTCCACTCTTTCTTTGTGGCTCAAGGTGGCGCCACAGTGGTAGAAGCTGCGCTGCTACTTGACCACAATTCTTTGTATTTATTATACTGTATAGTAATCCAAATATGGTCTTGATAAATGATTTTATACTTCAGCATGTTATCACCTTTAAATGTTTCACTAATCATGTACATATTAGACATTTCATATCAAAACTTTACAAATCTATTTTATGTGACGGCTGCCTCATTTCTCTCTATTTTATGTGACGGCTGCCTCAATGCCTCATTTCTCTCGTCAACACAGCAACCATCACTCTAGCTGTTGATGATTTCATTCAGATTTTTCAAAATTTGCTCGTGGATAGAATTTGCATGTTGATAAATAATTTTCTCAAGCTATAAGAGAAAAGAAAAGAAAAGAAATGTAGATACTGTATGATATACCAACTACCTTTACTTCATGTAAACTGTGCATATAACTGACATATATGAATCTATCAATCCTTTATTTTAAACTAATGCTTTAAATAAGTGACATAGTTCTGTCACTTGATGCCTCTCGGCGACAGAGGAGGACAGCCGTGTGTATTTTGCCTGCCGCTAACTGGAGATGCATGTGGTGTTTTAGGTGTCCCTGCCATCTTTCCCCTGCCCCCTGTGTCTGTGGTGGCAGCCCCTCCCAACCCCCGCCCTCCTGCCCGCCACCTACCCTGCCACCCCTTTCTTTGGCTCAGGTGTGTGTGCCGCCTCGTCACCTCTGTTCATACACTGTTTATTGTGTGCTGCTCAACTTGTGTGTTTGTGTGTTATTATTACCGTCAATAACACTAGTCGCCACCACTAATGTCGCCTGGCGCCATATATTAAAAATTTAAGCATCACTACAGACTTGTATGTGCCACTGAAGAGGCGTGTACAGTAGTTTAAATTATGCACCTGTCTTTAGTGGCACATAGAAGTCTGTAGTGATGCTAAAAAAGGCCTAAAATTTGTAATATATGGCGCCTGGCAACATTAGTGCAGTGGTGACTATAGTGTTATTGACGGCAGTAATAATCACCTGTAACTTATTATTAATGTTATTATGGAGCATCATACTCAGGCTCATAATTATTGTCACCAGTGAATATTTAGAGAGATGGTGTAACTATTTTTCTTCCCCGTGTCTTGGAGCAGCACGCCCTTCAGCTTATAGTACAAGAAAGGTGATGACAAGGGAACAAAATATTACGTCAGACTGTGCACGGATTAATGGTAATGCTTCTTCAGAAAATTCATAAGAATCTTTATCTGTTGAGTAGTTTGATCTGAAAATGTATTTCCATGGCACAAAAATTTTTATCCTTTTTTTCACTTGTGTATGAATTATATTTTGTTAAAGTTATTATGATCATTTGTAATATTTTAGTATTATGAATTCCAGTGCCCGGCATAGGATTAAGCTCGTGAAATAGTTTTTTTTTTTGTGTAGGTATTACCTGTGTATGGATGTCAACATGTATCTAATAAGGAGACTCGGGAATAAACTTTGGCACTGAACCTTTCAGATGAGCAGATCCGTGAAGCCCACATTGCTTCCCTGGACGCCAGAACCATCCACCTGATCTTCTCCACTCCATCTCTCCACCAAGGCCTTCCAGGAGAACTCTTCCTCAGATACACAAAGGACCCTGTGTAAGAACATGAGCCTTACAGTTTACCATATTTTGTCCATACCATATACGTACTATACTAGGGTACGCCGTATAACAAAAAATCTTTTTCTCAACTTTGGCATGCCAATTTCCTATGTAAAATGGAATTCTAAGACGATTTTATCTCGTTCCATTTTTGCATTTGAGCAATTCTTACTATGCAAAATCGCACCTTTATATTGCACCCTTATCGAATAATGCTTAAATGAGTACGCAGTGTCCGGTTGGTCCTGTGTATTGCATCATGCACCAATATGAGTTCCAAATGACTAGCGTGATAAGCTCTTTCTGATCAATTGGTTCATCAGGCACTACATCACAGTGTCACAGCCTCTACGTTGGCCTAGAACGTGTCCATCATGTCCTTCTTAGACCTGAAGCAGGGCATGGTCTCCCGGTGGTGGGCCCGAGCCCGGATGAACCCGTCTCTGGCCTGCTGCCGCAGCCTCTGTCACCTGCTTCACGACTCTTTCGGTGCTCTGAGTGTGGATAGAGAACTCCGGAACCTCGTACGGCTTGACCAGGATCTCCTGGATCTGATCCCCGGACAGTGAACAGGTGAATGCCGGCTCGTGCATCTGGCCAGGCTGCCAGCTGATCAGTGTCTGCAAGCTGGTGGCTGACAAGTTCAGCTTGGGTGTGATGCGAGGTCTTACACTGGTGTCCCCATACTCCTCGCCAGCCCTCAGCTTCAAAATCTGGGTCACGGCGAACCTGCGGTCGTCCTCACTCTGACTCGCCATCAGCGAGAGGAGGACACATTCTGAGTGTGCGAACCATGCTCCTGTCCGCACGTAGAAGGTCACAGCTGTTTGGACCTTCTTGGGCTGCGACCTCATCACTCTGAGCTGCGTGAGGATGTGCTTGGGGCCGTCCTCTAGTCTGTGGTGAACCTTGATGTCGTAGTAGAGTTTGAAGTACACCTGCAGGCAGTACTTGACTAGGATTTCCAGGGTGTTCAGTTCTTTGCCAGTCAGTCCATGCTTTCTGGTCCACATGTACACGAGCGACTGGGCTGTGGTGAGCCATCTGGAGTGGGACACCTTGCCACACTTGATCTCCTGCAGCTCGGACGGGAGAACGCCCCGCTTCACAGCCTGGACCAGCTGGTAGGAGACCTGCTGGTCATCAGTGGACATGTTGACCAGGATATACTCCGGTATCTCCGTGAGATCTTCACCGCCTGGCACTCCTCTGAACTCTGCGTTGTACTGCATCTCATTCACGCTGGACAGCAGACTGCACACTGTACCCGTGAAGCCAGTGTCAGATGAGGTAGGCCCGTCGATGCTGGTGATAAGGTGGCGCAGGGGCAACTCGTTTGTGTGTAACACGCATATACTCCAGAAGAGCTTGCGTTCCAGCATCTTCTCCAAATGGGCGTGAGTACCACCCTTCCACCCCGTGTTGGCCCTAGTTGAGTCACCTTGCAGTACGATCAGTGGATCGGTGGAGTCGTATGTCACCAGCAGATCATAGAGAGCCTGAGCCACCTTGAACGCAGGCTTCTCAGGTGGCACCGGGTCCTCTGGTACAAAGTGCCAAAGGTACCTTCCAGATGGCTCCTCTGTCACTGTCACATGCTCCTCCCTGATCAACCTTGGGTGCAGTTTCCCATAGCTGTCTGGCACCATCGCCCTGGTCTTGTCCTTCCTCCCATCGTAACCCAATCCAACTATTTTGGTACCCTGGTTAGGGTACGCCGTATAACAAAAATTCTTTTTCTCAACTTTGGCATGCCAATTTCCTATGTAAAATGGAATTCTAAGACGATTTTATCTGTTTACATTTTTGCATTTGAGCAATTCTTACTATGCAAAATCGCACTTTAAGCTATGTTTTGCATATAAATATAAAAGTCCATTTTTGCATAACAAGTGCTCAAACCAAAACGTTGAAGAGGACAAACCCCCCTTAAAATTCAATTTTACATAAGAAAACACCCTGCCAAATTTGAATTGATCTATATTTCACTTTTAATTGGACCTACGGCGTACCCTAATATATACCATGCCATGGTTTTGCCGGGGGCCCGACCATGCAGACCCCTCCAATGCCAACGCATGAGGGAGGTTTGCCTATGAGGAGAGCGGGGCAAAGCCCTCGGAAATCCCACACTCTAAAGGAAGTGGGAGGGCCCGCTAGCCCATTGTTTTCTTGTGGGGGTGGCCTGGGCGGTGCAGAGGCGACGCCTGCCCATCCAATCACTTCTGGGATAAACCTCTGGAGGGTTCTACGTGTGGTTTCCTGCTCTGGTGGGTTCTACGTGTGGGTTCCTGCTCTGGAGGGTTCTACGTGTGGGTTCCTGCTCTGGAGGGTTCTACGTGTGGGTTCCTGCTCTGGAGGGTTCTACGTGTGGGTTCCTGCTCTGGAGGGTTCTACGTGTGGGTTCCTGGAACGTTTTAAGCCTCTCAGATGATCATCGACTACCTCTCCTATTGGGCGAGCTCAGTAGGCTGAGGGTGGATATAGTGGGACACTCTGAGGCGAGGAGGCCTGGCAGTGGCGAGACTAGCAGTGGGGGTTACACTTACTACTGGTCCGGCATGAGCACTGGCGACCGTGTCCGGGGAGTAGCTATAGGCATCTCCAGCAAACTGCAGCCGTCAGTTATTGAGGTTACTCCGGTTGATGAGCGTATAATGCGGGTGAGGATAAAACACACTCTGGGTTTCATGTCTTGTTGCAGTGCACGCTGCTACCAAGGTGTGCGAAACTAAATAGATGTTCTACGCCAAACTCGACTGTATTAGACCAGCGTCCTCCTTGGGTTCAACCTAATTATTATTTGTCTTTATATGTACAAAATTGAACATTTATGGTGTAGGAGGTGAAATAGGTATTTAAGATGGAGGCTAATATGTGAGGGCAATGCCGTGACATCAGTGTTGTTGTCATTGCAGTGGCCAGGCGGACCCCAACACGTGGATGACGGAGGTGCTGGTACCCATGGGCTCCCTCATCAGCCAGTCTGAGTGGCACCACATCCTCACCGGCCTGCAGCCCGCCACGCAGTACACCCTGCAGCTGGTCTTCACCGTCCAGGGCACCGAGCCCATCTACTCACCCGTGTTCACCTACGCTCCATCTTCCATGGAGGAACGTAGGAAGTCTTCTAGTCAGCCTAACACTTGCATAGAGAATATAGTGGATCACCTGCACTATTTTAATCAGGGTTGTTTGATTTAATTCAAGTAGATTTTAATCTCTGATTTAAATCATGATTTAAATCAAATGGTTTTTTTTTTTAAATCACTAATTTAAATCATAAAATTATCATTATTTGAAAACGAGAGGGGAAAGAAGGAAAATTAAGCAAATTGGCTTTTATATGAACACCAATTTTATCATTGTAGTATATAATGATATCATAATGAGACACAATGAGTGGTGCGGGGAATCCACTGTGGCACTTTTAGATAGCAAATTGCCATGTGGCTTTCACAGCAGCAGCAGCAGCGTTTTCACAGCAGAAATATTTTTTCTCAATTATATATATATATATTTTTGTTGTACTGTACAAAAAGCCACACTACTATAACCAAAAGTTGAATGTGTATGTTACTTTTGTTTATAAAAAGCCAAAGTGATATTAACCAAAGTTTAATATGCATTATGATTATCAGACAAAAAAATTAATTCCCATGTTTAACCGCCGAAGTAATTATTACTACAACAAAAATCCCATTGAATCCGATTGACTTCCCATTGGGAAGTCAAGTAGCAAGGATGACTATGAACAATTAGGCCGAACAGTATGATAAAAAAAAATAGGGCAAAATCAGGCAATATTTTGTGTAGCTGACTCTCATCACACACATAATGATGACCTCGGTTCACCTTTCATATGCCAGCTAGGAGGTTATTACTGGAGGTCAAATTAATAATCATTTGGTGTTTCTGGGGGGGGGGGGAAAAGTTTGCAGGACGGTAGGACCGCCCATTATTCACACCCCTATTTTTAAACTATAAAACGCCCACACGTATATTTTTCCCGATAATAGATAAAAAATAATATACTAAGTGAGTAAACCCTATAAATGGGTATAATTATACAAAGGGCCAGCCTAGCCCGGGTCTGGGCCGGCCGGGGCCAAACGTCGCAAAAAAAGCCTTATGGGGCATGGGCCCTATTGTTTGTAAAAACGTCCATCACAAAAAAAAAAAAAATAAAAAAATTTAAAATCTATTTTAGGGTTATATCCCTTTTTTATTCACTTTTTCCGATCTCTTTTTAGTTTGATAAATTGCAAAAACAAAAAAGGTGTGTAGTTGATTTCAATAGAACTTTAAAATTAAAAAAAACCCAAAAAAAATATCGTTTTAAAAATAAATAAATGGATTGTTTTGTTTTTTTGGTTTTTTTAAAAAAAAAAAAAAAAAACAACAAAACCTATTTTAAAAAAAAATAGGGTTGTCAGTAAATTCCCAAAGGGTGCCACAATATAGAGCCCGCCTCCGTGGGGCAGTGGCTAGCTTTGCCTGGTGCAAAATCTGCGGGCCCGGGTTTCCCGAATCCGGGCCAGGGAAGTCGGGGGCCAAAGCCTCCCAGCGTTCTTCCTTTTTTTGGGGGTTTTAAAAATGGGGAAACCGGGGGTAACCAGGGGAAGGGAAACTGTGGTAACCTGGATGTTAAAACTATCCCTGTGTCCGGAGTTTAAAGGGTCCTCACCCACCACAGGCTCTAGGGCTAAAGCCACGGGGGATGAAACAAGGGGGCCACCCATCTTTACCTTTTTTTTTTTACACTATAAAAGTAAGCCCTTTAAGTTTTGGAAAGTTATTCTGCAGGAAACCGGTTTTAAGGGAAAAGTTTTGTTTTTTAAAAAATTTGGGAAAGGGATTAGGGGGGTGTGTCTTGGGGGGTGGGGATGATTCTGTAAGGAAATGAGATTAATTCAGCATAAAATGTTTTTTTTCCCCCCTGGGAAAGGTTTTTTCAGACGTAAATATTCCATTGCAATGATGAAACAGCACTAGATTTCCCCTTGGGGCTCCCTTAATGCAGTTATTGGGAAAAAATTAAAAAAAAGTGGCTAAAAAATATTTTGTTTAATTTTTTTATTTTTCATCAAAAAATTTTAGTTTTTACTCAAGGGGGAAAAAACCCCTTATTAAAAAAAGCCTTTCTCAGGGGTGAATCTCAAAACAATGGGAAAGCTTTCAGGGTTTTAAAGGGGGTAATTTAAAACGCCCTTTCTGAGGGGTGAATCCAATCAATGAAAAGCTTTCAGGGTTTTGCATAGAGTATTAAAAAGCCTTTTCTCAGGTGGGAAACTCAATAAATGGGAAAGCTTTCAGGGGCTGCAAAAGGGATTAAAAGCCTTTCCGGGGGTGTGATTTTCAATCCCAAAGAATGCTTTTTAGGGTTGCCCTAGAGGATTAAACGCCCTTTCCCAGGTGTTTAATCTCAATACAAATATGTTTTCGGGTCTGCATAGAGGTATTTAAAAAGCCTTTGGGGAGGGGTGAATCTCAGTACAATGAATTTTTCTTTCAGGGTCTGCATAAGGTATTTAAAAAGCCTTGCTGAGGGGTGAATCTCCCAAAACAATTAATGCTTTCAGGTCTGCCCTAGAGGTAATTTTTCGCCTTTCGAGGTGTGAATCTTTAATAAAAATGAATGCTTTTTAGGGTTGCTAGAGGTATTAAACGCCTTGCCCCGGTGTTGAACTCAATACAATGAATTTTTAAAGGGGGTCTGCATAGAGGTATTAACGAGCCTTGCTCAGGTGTTGAATCTCAATACAATGAATCTTTCAGGGTCTGCAAAAGAGGTTTTAAACGCTTGCTCGGTCGTGAATCTCAATACAAATGTGTTCAGGGTCTGCAAGAGGTATTAAAGCCTTGCTAGGTGTGAATCTCATAACAATGAATGCTTTTCAGGGGTCTGCATAGAGGTATTAAACCCCTTTGCTCAGGTGGAATCTAAATTACAATGAAATGCTTTCAGGGTCTGCATAGAGGTATTAAAACGCCTTGCTCAGGTGTGAATCTCAATACAATAAAATGCTTTAAGGGTCGCAAGATTTTTAAAACGCCTTGCTCAGGTTTTTGAATCTCAATAAAATGAATGCTTTCAGGGTCGCAAGGGTATTAAACGCCTTTCCCTTCGGGTTTGTGAACCCTCAAATAAAAATGAAGCTTTCGGGGTCTACATAGAGGGGTTAAACGCCTTGATCAGGGGGAAAATTTTCAATACAATGAAGTTTTCGGGGTCGGAAATAGAGGTTTTAAAAAGCCTTGCTAAAGGTGGGGAATCTCAATACAATGAATCCCTTTAGGGTCTGCAAAAAGGGTTTTAAAAACCGCCTTGCTCAGGTTTAAATTTCTCAATAAATGAATGTTTTTCAGGGGTCTGAAATAGGGTTTTTAAAAACGCCTTGTTGGGGGTTTTTGAACCCCCAAATACAAAAAATGCTTTCGGGGGTTTTGGGCCTGAGAGCCTCCCAAAAAACACAAAAAACAGGGAGCTCAAATTTTTGGTGTTTTTGTGTATTCACCCAGTATTTCCAAATGTATTTCATTAGGAAAACCAAAATCACTTCATTTAACTTACTTAAGATATATTTTCCCAATAAAAAAAGGCAATTTTGGAAAAAATTAAAATAAAAAACCCAGGACCCCAACCCAACAGTTTAAAATAGCGTACCGATTTTTAATTTTCCCCACTAATGTTTCCCCGGGGGTTTTCTAATATGTGTTCTCCTGCCACACCTAACACCCCTTCCTTCTATTTTTTTAAAATGTCCTAATTTTTTACACTGTATTGATTTTGAGGGAGATAATGTCCGTCGTGGGAGACTTGAAAAGATGGGAGGAAGACGCCATTTTTTTCAAGGTGCACGTGAATATCAAAAACACCCGGGAAAGCAACCTTAAATAGGGAACCATGTAAAAAGTCCGAAAACATGCCCCAAAAGGGCGCGCCGAGGCCCAGAATAAATTCAAGAGGGCCCCAAGTTTTTTCAAAAAATTCTTGATGTAAAAACCTCACGAGTAGCCCCCTTTAGGTTGCGGGGAGTAAGGTTGAGGGAATAGTTGCCATGTTAATGTTACAAACCGCATATTAAGCCGCGGTCAAATGAGCAACTTTTCCGTCAATATTCAGGCTGAAATTTATTCAGCAAAGGCAACACCTTCCCGTTTTTTTGGTCACACGGATTTTCAGAGGGAAAACAATAATTTGAATGGAAAATTTTGGCTTCTCAAGAGTATCGAAGAAGCGTCTTTGGAAAAATGGGGAGAAACTGGTTAACAAATGGGGTTTGGTGAATGTTTAAAAATGGATTCTTGTGTATGGCAAGTGCGTCAGACTTTAAACATTCAACATTAACATCAAAATTTTTCAAAAATTTAAGTTGGTATCCCTAAAATTTGTAGTTTTAATAGACCGTCAAAAAAGGGAAAAAATGTAAAACCAGCCAAAAACTCTTTTTAAAATTTTTTTTTGGTTGTTTTTGTACCTTTCCCAAATGGGTTTTAAAAAAAACGTAAAAGGGGGACAGGGTTTTCCCACAATTGCTTGAAATCGGTTCTTCCCCCACTTTGAAAGCTATGATTTCAGTTTTCTGTATTTTTGAATTAAAAGCTTGCTTTAAAAAAATAAATGTCAAAAAAAATTATGCTTTTGGGGGGGGGAAAATTTGTGACAATTTTTCTGGAAAAGGAATTTTGTCAAAAAAATATTCGGGCCAAGAATATTGTCAAGAATTTTTTCGGGCCCAAGAATTTTGGTCACCAAAGGGGAACATGCCCGTGTTCAAAAACCTCGCATTTAAAAACTCGCAATTATATCCGATTTTTGGGCCGCTTTTTTGCGTTCCCGGGGGTGTAATATTCCCCAAAAAAAATTGCCCGTTTTTTTTTAAAAAAACCAAAAAAACCCCTTTAGGAACAGAATTGATTGCCAAACTATGGGAGTAAGGAAAGGCCCTCCTACATCATTTTTACTGTTTATCATCTATGTTAAAAATCTAATGGGGGGGGTTTTCTAATAAGCTCACGCCCAAGCCTGTTTCTGCTTTCTCATATTTTCCCCCTTTGAGCCTAAAAATGATCTATCTTTACCGAAAATTTCCCCTGAAATTTTTTTCGGGACATATCAGAATTCCCTTCAATACAAAAAACTGAAACAGTTCTTAATAAAAAATGTAGTTTTCATTTTTTTGTTGCAGTGGTGAAAATTTGGGCCCCAAAAAATTTGGGGAATTTTTGGGAAAATAAATCTTTAAAAATCGCCCTTTTCCCCAGAAAAACACGAAGTTCAAGCAGAAGAGGCTTCAGGGAATTTTCTACTTGTAGGTAACCCTTTAAACTGAGTACCTGTTTTGGGTTTGTTTTTTTTAGGGTCTCTTTTACGACAAACCCTTTTAAACCAAAGAAAAAAATTTAAAAGTGTTGGGGAATCAAGGGACAGTCCTTTATGCAAGACAGTAGAAATTTTTGGGTTTACAAAAATTAGCTTTTGCCTCCCCCCCAAACCCCCTTTCTCTAAATCAATAAATCAATTTTAAATTTCCCTCTAAAACCCAAATAGCCTCGGGGTTATCCATGTCAACAGGTTTACTGTTAGGGGAAGAAGATTTAAATCGGGAAGGCGAAACGGGGAGTCTTTTTTAAAAAGGACAATGGGGTTCGGTAGAGTGAGAATTTAATTTTAGAGAAAACATAGGGGTTGTTTCTGGGGGACAAAAAAGCCAAAAAGAGGAAACCAAATCGAAAATTCAAAATCAGGATATGGGGGTAAATAAGGAATTTGTTTTCGGAGGAAGCATAACTTAAAACCCTCAAAAACACGAAAATAAGGGAGGGAGTTCCGGTATGGGGGAGCGGATGCCGCAAAATATTCCAGTAGAGGGACGACAGGGGGTAAAACAGATCAGCGGGTGAGGATGGGTATAGTTAGGATGACACCCCTTTTGGGGTTTGAGGGGTTGGGGTATCAGGGATGTAAAGCCAGAGGTAAAAGGGAGCGGCGGGGTGAGTGGTTTTATGAAACAGGCAAGGGAGCTATAGCAGATCCTGCCGGCGGGATGGTTTTGTGGGATGCTGAACGCCAAAACGTGTTTTGGTTTTATTTTTGTTTGTAAAGAGGACCCTATAACCTAAAAAAGGTACTCAGTGAATGCCCTTTCCCACAGGAGAATTCCTGAAGCCTCATTCTGTTGAACTTGCGTTTTTCATGAAAAAAACGAGTTTAAAGAGTTTAGTTTTTAAATATTCAATTCTTTTGCCCAAAATGTTCATCCCCTGAGACAAATAAAATGATAAACACATTTTTATTAAGAAAATGTTTCAGTTTTGTTTGAAGGGTAAATTTTGATAGTCCCGGGAAAAAATACAGGGAATTTTCGGTAAATGATAGAATCATTCAGGCTCAAAGGGCAGAGGATGTGGGGATGCGCGAGAGACATTTTGGGGCTTAGCTTTGAAAAAATCCCCATTAAAAATTTTAAAAGGGGAAAAATTTTGAAATTTAGATTTTTTTTTTGTCATGGTTACACTTGTTGGGTCCCTTTTGGACGATACGGTTTTTGTTATCGGGCGAGTAGGGCAAAAATGATAAAGGAAGCTGTCATTGGGTATGTCATTTTGTAAGGAAAAAAATGGGAGAAATTTAATAAGACTAAGACTATAAATTTTAGGTTATCGTTTGGGTTTGGAAAAATGAAAAGGCTTTCCCATGATTTTAGGGTGGACTGGGGGTGAATCACTGTCAAACGCTACACTTACCTCGGGTCACCCCTTTACGGGCAGACGGGGTCTGCGTTTGTCGGCGGCAAGGGTCACGCTCAGGATAAAAGGCTACTTTTTAAAAAGTTTGGTTTTCCTTTTTTTCCTAAAAAAAATAATGACGGCCCTTTATTTTTAAAGAAAGAAAAATAGTGTTTTTTAGCTGTTTTTTGGGGAATTTTTTTGCTGTTTGTTTTGGATGTGAGTCGTGGCTGAATGCCGATTTGAAACCAAAGTTAAACTATATAACTGGGCACTTAAACCCGATGCTGGGGGTCCAGGTACGGGCTTGGAATGAAGGTCTTTTTTACATCGAAGGGCAGGGTGTCCACCTATGCAAAACTTTTTGTTAAAAGGTAGAAAAAAGAAAGTTTTTTGCCCAAAAATGTACGCGGAGCGATCTAAAGAGGATGAGACCCTTTTGGATTTTACTTTGTGAATCGTACTGGACACGAGAATAATACCAAGACTTAGTGGGCAAAATCTTAAACAATAAAATTTATGACTTTCAGTAGCCAAAGGATACACTTAAAAATAAAAATCAGCATTCTGGGATCATCAAGAAGAATTTAAAACCCCCCCTTAAAAGTCATGAATCCCCCAAATTAACAGTGCAATCTTTTTATAATTTAAAAACTTCATCAGTGAATTAATAGAAAAAGCTTTTAAAACGCTTTTCCCTGTGGCAGCTCACTCCCTTTTGCAAAAGAGGCAGGGAGGGGGAATGGGGGGCACGGGGCCCTTCTCCCGGTGGATGAGGCTGGCCCTCCCCGGAAGATCCCGACCCAAGAACATGTCATGGCTGAGTGTCCCCTTTTTAGTGTGTTCGCAACGTTTTTTTTATCAAAAATATCTATGATTTTTCTCAAAAAAATTGGGCCGAAGGGTGATGTGTGTACAGCTTATACAAAAATTCGGAAAATCTTTCGTAACTCTTTTTGGTTTAATGAAGTTTTTTAATTTGTTATTTATCATAATTATGTTTTTCTTTTGGGGGCCCTAGGATATGTTGTAGGGGAATTTTTTTTTGTATTGGGGGTGGCAATAAAAATATAATCTAATCTAATTAAATCTATGGCCAGCAAAAAAAATTTGAGAAGAGCTTCGCTCTCCCTACTAACTATGTTTTGTGTTTGGGAAAAAGGCGTCGATCCCCCGCAAGTATCAAATTTGATGGCGATGCATCATCCTTTAGATGTACACCCCGGCAACTTTAAGATGAGTACTCAAAAGAGGTTTGCCACCATCCTGAGGGATTTTAGGGATCCCCAAATGTTTCAAAGAGAGGACGGGCCCAGAGGGAATTTTCTCGAACTTTTTCTCTCAAAGGGTTAAAATCTTTTTTTTAAAAAAATTTTAGGCCTTGGGCTGGGATGGCGGTTTTCGGTACCCAAGGGTACCAGAAACTGTGCCCCCGGGGAAACAAATTATTCCTGGGGGCCCTTTTAAAAACCTTACAATTTTTAGCAACATTTTTTTTCACCGGTTGCATGAAATGTTTTTCATAGGGGTTTTTTCTGATGGTGATCACGAATTGGTCTTCGTTTTTTGATATTGGTTCTAAAATATTTTTTTTAGCCTTTGAAGCTTTATTTACCCAAAAATAAAAAATATTTTTTACGCCCCTTTCAAAACGAAACTATGTTTTTGTTTAAAAAATTTTAAAAGAACACTAAACCGCAAAGCCCCCCCTCCGGGCCCGGGCTTTTGGCTAGCTTTCCCGCGGGGGGGCTATTGGTGGGTTCGGGCCCCCCCCTGTGTTTTGGGGGGCCTTTGGGCCCCCCAAACACAGGGCTCTCCAGATAGCTTTCCCTTTTAACTTTCCTGAAATCATGGATGTAGAAATGTATGTTTAAAAGCCTTAACCCCTCACCCCCCACCCATTTACTTTACCCATTACCCCTCCCCCCCCCACCCATTCACTCAACCCCTTACCCCTCACCCCACACCCATTAACCCCTCACCCCCCACCTTTTTTTCCCCCCCCCCATCCCCCCCACCCATTCACTCCCCCCATCCCCCCCACAACCCCACCCACCCCACCCCAAACCCTCACCCTACATAAAAGGGTTTTCCCCAATTTCCCGCAACCCCCCATTTTGTTTCAAAAATTTTCGCTAATAGGGGGTGCCCAAAAAAAAAGAAAAAAAAAGGGATGGACAATTTAAGGGGCTTATTAAATGTGCCCCTGGCCCAGATGGTTCCCAAAAATGTTTCCATATGATGAAAAATGTTTTTACTGGAGGCCCGGGACCTATCGCGGACATACACCCCAGACACACCCTTTTGCTTATATTATTTTAGATTTTATTATTGTTCTTCGGAATATGTACAATTTGGGATTGAGATAAAATTTTTTCGTTTTGTATTTATTTTACATCTCGACCCAAATTTTTTGGCTGCGTATAAGGTTTTTACTTTATTGCGTTTTCCTATTTTTTTCTAAGTAACTAAATTTAAAAACCCAGACCAAATTTCCTTCAATAAATTTTTGGGTTAAAGCTCTCGAGATCTACCCTAAGCAAAATTTCCGTTTTTTTTTTGCTATATCGATCTGAGATATAAAAAGCTTTTTAATTTTTCGCAAGTTTGTGATGCTCCTTTTCCCAGCCCGTTATTGACGCCCAAAAAATTATTTTTTTTCCGGGGAAAAAATTTATTTTTTGTCTTGATGGAGAGGGATCTATGCAGGGAAACCCTTTTTGCTACTATTAAAAAATGTAAATTTATTATTAGCAAAAGTTTGACGCATGTATGACTCCGTCCCCTGGATTTCTGGAATATTTTTTTCTCGGAAATATGCCCTAAAAGCACACTTACTGCGCTCATTTCTATATGGAATTTTAATCTGCTTACACCACAGGGAAGCCTGTTGAAATCGTGATTTGTTTCATCTATAACGTTATATAAAAAAAAAATCCGGTTCACGAGATAATGGGGCAAAATTGTTTTTTCCATTTTCCGCAGCCTCGTACTGATACATTCCACGGCTTAAGGCCGGTTCCCACTATTCCGCTGGTACGGCCGCCGTACAACAACAATGACGTCACAACAAAGTCGCCGCACCGCCTTACCGCTGTACGTCCGCCGTACAAAGTTAAATTCAAGTCATCTCTCCCGCTCGGCGGTGTCCGCTCGAGCGGGGTTGCCAACTGTGCCCAGTTACCACAAATACCACTCAAGCCGTGATGATGGTGACGTCATTGTTGTTCTACGGCGGCCGTACAAGCGGGATAGTGGGAACCGGCCTTTAACGGTTTTTTTAGGGAACAAAGGCACTTCAGTCTCTCAGATTCCGTGTCAGAGACTAGACGTACGTGTGCGACCTCTCTCTGTTAAGAGACTTTTCTTGAGTTTAAGATAGATTTATTAATGAAAATATGATTTTCACAAATAAAATTCACTAGGCAACAAATTTTAACTTTTTGTTTTGTTACAGACACGTGAACCACTGGTTCCTACTAACTTGCTGATGCCGATTTCAGATCTGATATCTAAAGTTCTCTATCATGTCCAGATTTTGTGTAACCGAAAACCCCTATTTTTCATTTTTCCTCACCCGATTCTATTACGGAAGCCGTCTAAGCTACTTTTCCGTGCCACGTTTTATGTTAAGCATACTTAAATAATTAGTGAATAGGGATGTCTTTCCTCCATTATTCTGGCTTAAGACAGACAGCAGAATTCCGCTGGCGGAGTTACCACCCCTGCGCGCCCAACCATCCACCCAAAGCGTCAGTATTTTGTTGTTTTTACTACCGAAATGCGAATCCCTGTGCTTAAGTAAACGTTGGTTTTCTCTTCCTTTGTCACTTGTAGGATGACGAGCTCTCCTTCTGCAGGAACCAACAATAATATCCCATCATATTTGGGTTTAAATGACCTTGGTATCTGTTTTGCATAACTGAGATCTGTTGGTGGAAACGCGCACCATACTCGTCACTCACAGCCCCAAGGTTGGCCGGGAACAAGTCAAGATGAGAATGTAAACAATGCATTTTCAAAGACATTCTGCATCCCACTTTTTCATAAGATTTAAACATGTTTTCAACGATTTCCCAGGGTTGGTTTTTCAGCTTTGGTTTCCAAGATTTTTTTTGCGAATTTCAACAAAAGATGCCCCATGCCCCTTTGTTCCTTCTCATTTAGATTAGATGGAAACGATGAGTCGTGGATGACACTGGGGAAATCTGTGGCCCAGTGAAAACTCCAGCTTCTAGCTTAGCAACTGTCAATATTGCTTTGAATTTTTTTAAATATTGGAGACCACCACCTTGTGATCCATACCATTCCCCGAAATTTTTCATAGGGCCAAGTTATAGACCACTGTAAACCTGGACTGCGCACGGAATATTGGCCTGTCGCACAAGGGCCTGAAGTCGGAGTCCCCCTCAGATATATATATATATATATATTATATATTATATATATATTATATAAAGATATATAATATATATATTATATATATATTATAACTGGATCATTAGACTGGTTTTATCAGTATAATGATGTACTGTAGTCTTCGGAAATGTTTGTTCTATAATATTATCAAATAAAAAAGTAAAACAAGCTATTAAATGCATTACGAGACTCTGAAAAAAATATGCATGAACCCATTTTCTGAATGATTTCATTTCATGAACTCTTCGCCATTTAAACTTTGCGAAGTCAACTTTATCATGAAGGGTATAAATAGAAGTGAAATTTTTATTAACTTTCCATTGATATATTTCGTTTTCGGATAATGAATTAGAACCATGTTAAATTAGCGTTAAATAAATAATTTAAAATCATCAATCGGGTAATTTTCCCGATTGATGATATTTATTTACTTATATATTTCTTTTTCTGATAAATTAATTAGCAGCATGTATAAATTAACGTTAACTAAATAAATAACCTCTTCAATCGAGAAAATTACTAGATTGATGATTTTATTTATTTATTTTAATGCTAATTTATGCCATGGTTCTAATTCATTTATCAGAAAACGAAATACACAATGGAAATCTAATAAAATTGCGCTTCTATTGATACCCTTCATGATAAAAGTTGACTCGCAAAGTTTTAAGTGGCGAAAGTTTAAGTGAATTTAGGCTCGTAATGGAATTTCTTTAGCGTGTTTTACTGTTTTTAATTTTATAATAGTTTAGAACAAAATTTACGAAGATTACGTATATCATATATACTGATAAACCAGTCTATATGATAGTCCATAGACCCCCTATATCTCTTTGTCGGCGGGCCGCAATCCGCTATGCAGCCCCGCAATTTCAAAACATTGTCGCGTGAAAGTCCAGAGAAAATAGTGGTCTATGGGCCAAATTTAATATGAAGTGGTGGAATATGTATTTTCTGAGGGTCAATAAGTGCTGGGTGTTTCACGTTGTGTTTACCAACAATCTGTTCAGTTCAAGATGGCCAATCATGTTTTTTGTTATGGTTCTTGTCGTCTCTGCTGTTCCATAGACACAAAAAACACATATGCTTTGTGTAGCCCAACTGTTACCCAATAAGTAATAATGCAACTTTAAAGTAATCGTCCAGACCCATTTTTTCTTTGCATAATTATGTTGAATGTTCATTTAAAATGCCTAATCCACAAAAAATAATTCATTTCCACGTCTTATTTCCCTAAAAACATGACTTGTAAAAAGCGCGGGAAAAACAACAGCTTCATTCAAGTCGTGGCGCGAAACTTGCTGGTGAAGTCAAGTTCGGTAGCTTTCCAGCCCTGCCTGATACAAATACACAGAGAATCAGAAATAAATATAGTACTTGAAGAATTTTGGGTGTTTCAGATTTTTTATTTTTTTTGCGATATGGCCTATACTTGCATCCTTCATGGATACAGCAAGAAAGCTGTGCCTTTGCAGAGAGCTTAGCACCCATTTCTGACCTATTTGGCCATGATATGTCTGTGCAGCGCCTGGCAGTGGCGGGTGAGAGGAGCCCGCCTAGACACTGTGCTTCACACCGCGCTCCTCTCACCCGCCACTGCCAGGCGCTGCACGGACATATATATTATGGTCAAATAGGTCGGAAATGGGTGCTAAGCTCTCTGCAAGGCACAGCTTTCTTGCTGTATCCTGAAGGATGCAAGTATAGCCATATCACAAAAAAAATATATCAGAAACACCAAAATTCTCAAGAACTATATTTATTTCTGATTCTCTGTGTATTTGTATCAGGCAGCGCTGGGAAGCTACCCAACTTTATGTCGCCGAGCCGTGGTGCGTCGTCTGCTTGTCGTCAGTTTGTTTTGAGTGCTCGGGAATTTACAGATTTTGAATGCGGATCCCTTTAAAAACGGGTGACTGGATGCAAAAAGTGACAACAAAATTGTTTATATTCTCGATCATGGGGTATATTTTTGACTGCATTAAAACAGGAATGATGAAAAATGGGCTGGACGATTACTTTAAGGTCGCCACAAATATTCCATGTGTAGTCCTTATATTTGGTGAGCATTAGCAGCAGTTCCAATTGATTTATAAGTCTCATTAAAGGGCCCGTGGCATGTGCTACAGGTATTGAAGGTTTTTGCATTGCCGTTGTGCAGTAATACAGCTCTAAGGCTACCTTTACTAGAGTCCCAAAGAACAGTCTCCATTCTTTTGGATCATAGCGAGAGCCAATCCTTTCCATCAGGCCACTGATATCGTGGCAGAAACAAACTTTTTCCCCCTGTAAATAAAATGATGAAAACTGCAAATGGCGAGCGATAGCGGAAATGGGAAACTTGGGGTTTTTGGTGGAGAAGATTCCATTCTTTAAGTTCCTGGAACCAAGCAACTCTGCCTGTTTTCTTTTTTGGGAATTCCAAATCGCGCACTAGGTCTTTAACTCCGCTTGACTTAACAATGTGGGGAAATATTTGCATGTGGAACATAAATGCAAACTTTCCTTGTTTCTATCACTAGCAGAAACTTCAGAGGGAACTGCTGTCTGTTGTCGTTGATGGTGGAACTGGTGATGGATTTGTTTCATCATGTGGTACTGGTTTATTGCTGATTCGCAGTTTGGGTACGTGATTTTTTATTTGTTTTTCTTTGTGAAACCAGCAATCTTTTTTCAAACAAAATAACAATCATTGAAGTGATTTTCGGCTCACGCAATGCAAAACCCTGGGGACCCAAGAACGGCATAGCTTTTATGTTACCCATTCATCCAAGCTATTAAAAATTGCATTGCATGTGCACAGCAATATGTGGTGCCCAGTCCCTCTCTTGGCCTCCTAACTTACAGTCAAAATAATACTTGTTGGCAAGTTAAATCTTTGTTGTTATGTTTCTCCGTAGTCACGCAGTGATTCCCACCTTTACACCTTGGAGGAACCCTGTAATAAGTTTTCATATTCCAGGAACCCCTATATATATTATTTTTTTAAGAAAAGTTCTTGAGCAATATAATTCATATGAATCTACAATTACATCACATGTCATGAGAGTTCACACTAATAAGTCAATAATGTTTATGACTTACTTCAGTGTGACACTTGGGCTTGTTTCTCTTTGCGTATCTGTGAAATTCTTGGCCGAATTTTTGACAGACACACACGCAGTTCTTCCTCGACAGACAAAAGACGATTTCTTAATTTGCTTTTAATGACGGTCAGGCATGAGAAAGCTTGTTCACAGAGGTAAGAAGTTGAAAACTGAAGTAAAACATCCAATACTTTTACTGAGATGACAGGGTACTCTTGCTTTGCTGAAATCCAAAATTTGTCATGTGATACTTCATTAAATTTCATTTTCAAGGTTCGATCGCACTGTAGTTCACTCAGTTCTTCCTCTCCTTGCAGACTAAGTAGGTTTTCTGTACTTGGTGAGAACACAGTGAAGGGGTTTCTCACCCAGTCATACGTATCTGATGACAAGGAGGGGAAGTACTTATGAAGTTTTTCTGACAGTGATCCCAAATGACTTGTAATTAATGGAATGACATTTTCACATTCAGTTTGAGTTTGAACTTGGAGTAGGAGTGGAAAAATTTCGACGTTTCCTCTTAAAAGGTGTTTTTTCCAAACAGCGAGTTTATTCTTAAATGCAAGAAGTTTGTCTGTGGAAGTCAGAATGTTTTCCTTCGCACCCTGCATGCTGGTGTTCAAGTTATTTAAATGCTGATAAATATCTGATAAATATGCTAGTTTCATTTGCCAGTTTGTAGATTCAAGACATTCACAGAAACTGGAATTATTATTCTCTTTGAAGAAAAGCAGCAGTTCCTGTCGCAGCTCGAATACCCTTGTCAAAACTTTACCTCTCGAAAGCCATCGAGCCTCTGTGTGCTGGAGAAGCGTCACGGGATCTTTTTGCATGTTATCACACAACTTTGCAAATATGCGAGACTTCAGAGGGCGCTGCTTTATAAAGTTGACCATGTTCACAGTTATATCAAGAACTTGTTTTAAATCATCCCCAATAGTTTTTGAAACCAAAACTTATCGGTGGAGAAAGCAGTGAGTTGTTATGACTTAAGGGTTTTTTCTTACACGCGTGATACAAAGCCTTGTACTGAGCCAATCATTGAGGGAGCACCATCAGGGCAACACCTACATGTGCCGGTACCCGACAAAAGCTGCCCGTCCGGCCTCGCCTTTTGACAGAAAAACCCTTTCCAGGAGGGGCATTGCCCCAGGGGAGGGGGGAGAGAAAAAATTACATAGTGATTAAGAGCACTAAAAGAACACAAAAAAATTGAAAAAACACCCGGGAAGGGTAAAAAAATAGAAGCATTAAAATAGATTATTTCAGCCGTAAAAACGATAAAACATTTGGAAGGCGACGCCTTTTTTAAATTGAGGGGGAATACGACACCGTATCCAATTTTTTTCGTCTGTTTGGGAACCATCAGAAAAAGACGGGACCAAACTCTGATGTTGCAAAAGGGGTCTAAAAACGGGCCGTTCAGCCTGAGGGGGAAAAGACCCTTTTTGGAGCGGAAGGTTTTTTGCGGACCTTCGGGGAGAACCCTGGCCCGCTGTCGTGGGCCTAGGGGGCAATCCGAAAAAGCAGGGAAGATAGCGTCCCCAAAAGCTGTCAAGGGGAAAAACCCAAGGGGTTTTGGGTAAGTTTTCTTCGCCCGGGTAAATTTTGCGATCCTAAACCCAAAGACACAGCAGGAAAAGCTTTGAGGGGAGGCATTGGGGCGATACCAGCATTTTAACAGGAGGGACTGGCTTTTTGGAAATCAAGGGGAGGACCCCAGCATCCCCCAAATAGACGGGGAGGGGAATGACCTGAACCCCCGGGTTCCAGACGGACCCCAGCATGAGACGAATCCACACCGCAGTCGAGGGGGTGTGGCAAGGGTACACTTCACATCCTATTCGAGCTTCAAAAGGGATAAGGGGCGGTGAAAAGAGGAGTTAGCGGATCACCCCCCCACGGGTGTGCGAGGGGATTTCAGTAGACCCGGGTCCGGAGACAGCGTCTTGAGAGCCGAAGGTGAGGTACCCAAGTCATCTTTGTCAAAAATGGCCCAAAAAAACGGGTATATCTTTAGTTTTCCCCAAAATGGTATTCTCTTTATCGTAAAATACGGTTGGGTCGGATGCCCCCAGGGGTTCTGCAAAAATAAACCGCTACAGCTTCGTTGGAGAAAGGGAAGCCACGTTTTCGTCGTCCTTTAAAAATTTTTATAAATACAGTTAAAGTCTTTCTCTGAAACCGACATCCGGGAAGCAGAAAAAAAGATTGATAAATCATTTACGTAAATGTACTAACATCCCTTCGGCAGAAATCAACTACCTTTGATGGCCCAGCAAAACAGAGTACACTCAAGCGTTTCCCTTGGGGGGAATGCCCCGGGAAGCGGGTGTTCGAACAGTATGTTGCCGACTCGAACGCTAAGAACCCGGTTGGGCCGGGAAAACCTGGAGGAAACGGGCAAACGACCTCTTAGCCCCCAAAACTCATACAGAGATTGCAAATACCGTGTCCCCCAACCCGGTCGAAAGCCTTTTCAAGGTCGAAAAATTGGCACAGGGTGTTGTCGAGAGGCGAATCCCCCGCATTGGATGATTCTAAGGAAAAAAGCGCTTCCGTATGTGATGCTTACAGAACCCCACACGAGAACGGGAAAAAAGTTTTCCCGTTAAAAAAAACCCTCAAGTGACTTTTTTCCATTTTTCGAAAATTACACACATAATTGGGATAGGGCCCGGGAAAATTCGTCGGTAGGGAGTGCCCTTTCCCAAAGGCTTGGGGATCGGGATCCCCCCGCCACCCCCCACTACTTGGGAAGTTTCCTTCAACCCAAAAACCCTTTTTTATAGATGCTAAACAAAAAATCTGAGCCTATCCTTAGATGACAGAGCCGATAGGTACATCATCTTGGCCGGGGGAAAGGTACGTAACCTTAGGGCTTGACAAAAGCCACGAGGTGTAAAAAAGAACATTGAAGATTCCCCGCCTCTGGATAAAAAATTACCCTCTCTGTCTTGTCGCGTCTGTCCCTACACTTGGAGACCAAGGTCTGTCTGCGCCATTGAAAAAAAAATGGGAAGAAAATTTCCTTGCTACAGTAAAGGGGATCTCCCACGGGGTCTCCATTAATCGATGAACTGGAGGGGGGGATGGGATAACTTCCCTTCAATTTCTCACTCTTCCCAAACCTTGGGACACCGGGTGATGCACAGTCGTCCTTATTAACCCCCCAAAGGGAAGTGACGAGCCTCTTTCATAACCCTCGGTATCTAGCCTTGCCCCTGTAAAAAAGATATTTTTGGGTCTATAAAGTTGGCCGCGAGATGTTTTGCGTCTCAGCAAGGCGGGAGTGACTCCTCGCTCCGTCGTCCGAGTCCCCCGGAACGGTCGGCGAAGAAAGACCCAATGTCGGGGGATGCTCAGCGGGTCCCCAAGGGATTTGAGACAAAAAGAAATCTAGGCCTCATCTATTTTTGGAAAGTCATCTATATGATGTTAAAAGCCAAGCCTTTTGAAGCCCTCCCAGCTGGCACGAGAGAGGCACCTTTTGGGAGACATGGGGAAAAGGGGGCCAGGACACTGCTTTAAGTAGTTGGGATATGGTCATTCCCCAAGGAATCGGCCACCCCCCCATGGAGTCGAGGGCGACCTGTGGACTGCAGAGTGATAGGTCATAGCATCAATGTCCCGCTGCGAATGAAATGTGTTGGTTCTCCCGTGTTTAATATATTTAAGTTTTGCCATCTAAAAAGAGTTACGAGAAAAAACCACCGCGACGATTTCGGGCGGAACCCCCCCACAAAAAAATGCCGCCCTTCAGTCCCCAAAGGGAAAAAAAATGGACGGGAAGCTGGGGGGATAAGTCCTCAAGATCTTTGGGGAGGTAGTCGCATTTTGGGGGTAGGGGGTTTTTGGAACATGAGGGTTTTTGCGATGGATACGACCTGCTACAGCCGGCAAGGTGATTGCAGCGGGATGACAGTTAAGGGGAATCCCCGAAAGTAAGGGCCCCAACCCCCACTAAGCCCACCCCTGCTGGAGGTGGTGTTGGAAAAGGTATAAAACCTGCGGGGGAGACACCTTCCTGCCCTATCATTGTTTTTTTTAAAAAATAATTTCTGGGTCCCAAATGTTGATGGAAGGACTAGTTCCTCCCAATTTTCCCCGTAAACCCGAAATTCCCTTTGGGGGATTGAAAATGTTATTTTGTGCTAAGATGTGCGTAGAAGCCCTTTCGGCTTGGAGCGCTGCCTATTTGAAAACCCCGCATCTTTTTTTTTGGGTTTTAGAATGGTAAACTCTTTTTTTGACATTCCCCGATGTCGTTGGGGTTTGCGTATATCCCGGGGGTGAAATCGGGGTTCTCAAAACGAGGGCCCGCGGCGTATAGTACCGATATCCCCCAAAGATGCCATTTACTGACAGATATTTACCACTTCTAGGTTCTGATGCTCCCGACGAGGGGTTTAAAATTGCTTATCAGATGGCTATCAAAAGTTGTGTGTCCATAGGTTTTTACACCTTTGCCATAGCGGATGAGATGTGCGCTAACCCCCCCCCCCTTTAGGGGTGGTAAAAAGGGGGAGTGATATTAGGGGTCACGGCAATACTCCCACACCTATCTTTGGTGTATCTTTTCCACCCATCCCCTTCTGCTCAGCAATAGATTTTAGCCCGGAGGGGCGCCCCCCCTGCTCTAAGGACTCATTTGGACGGGGGTTTTGTTCTGAGACTCCTTTTTAGGGGGATTCTGGGAGCCTCTTAGAGGAGGGGTCACTATTGTCAATTCCCGCGAGCGGATGCACTACACGAGAGGTGGTTGGAGGCTCTTATGAGAAGAGCGCAGACTCCCAGAGTCGCAGGTCATAGCGAGCACTTATTCTTCACTTTGGGTGGAAGGATTTGTAAAGAGAAGTAGTGGTGGAACTGCGCAGGCTGATTGAATCTAGGTGAAGAAGCAAGCCATCGCGGATGCGTAGGTCCCGCTTCCCCCCCCCTGTTTTCTGTGGGAAAGTTCTCTTCTGCGCTCCCCAAAATGAAAATTGGGAGTTTTTCCAATAAAGGTGTCTTTTTTCTAATTTTTTAAAATCCCCCCCTGTCAGAAATCGGTGGGTGATCACAGGCAGTGGAACAGTAGGGGGTTGACGGACAGTCAGCGTGGCATGGGAATCCAACGCGAGCTCGAAACCACAGGGGGGGGGGTTTACAAAATTTTTGCCGTGCCAAAATTGTAGCACCATGCCTGCAAGGGGGGTCGAAAAGGCTTTTATCTTTAGAGACTGGGGGCCGATCCTGATGGAATCGGGGGGGCTTTCCGTGAAAGTGTAATGATCATGTTTTTCTTCCCCTGACCTTTTAACCTGTTGAACTCTTTCCGGGGACATTTTAGTATGTCTGCCTCCGAAAACTCAAAGAGGCGTATTGTAGATTCGCCCTTTTTTGGTATTAAACTTTGGATGGGTTTATGGTATAAAAAAAGCTGTCTTCGGTGATGGGCATGTGGAAGGCATCCGAGCCTGAGTAAGGTCCCTTTGGGTCAGATTAGAAACCCCCCTCAGGGCCCCCCCCCATACCGTTTCAGTGGCCTTCCCGGGGGCATTCCAATTTCTTTTTCCGATACCGCGCCGCAAGGGAAAAAAATTGCCACCACTTTTTCCCTTTTAAAACCCACGTACCAAGTAGGGGGAGGGGTTGGCGGGCAGGGGGAGTAGATGTAGTAGTTTTCAAAAATGTTGGGGGTGTAGTCATCAGGGGCTCTCCAACATTTACAGAGCAATGATTCGGGTTGTAATGTCTCGCTCCAATTTTCCCTCTTTGTGGCTTCCCCATAAAACAAGAAGTCTCGCTGCAGCAAAAATTTATGTAGCACCATTTGTTCTCCCCTTGGCCCCTAAATAAGTCGGATGCGGCGAACCACACCATAAGCCTTTAAAATATCATGTATTTTTCGTAATCAAGGCCTGGGACACTTGGCCCGAAGCAAAGGGGTCCACTAGAAGTGCCCCGAGGGGCCAGCTCGCTCTCAATCCCCGTCTGCGCCCTTAAAATGGGGGCGCCAACCCGGGGGGTGAGGGGAAGGGCGGTGCCCCCTTCTGCCACGCGGGGTGGAAAGGCGCCAGAGTGGCAAAGTGAAGGATCCAAAGGGAGATGTCGAGGACAAGCGGGGCGTCAGGAGAGAGGGGGGCCGGGGGGAAAAATTTTTTGGTTTATACATAAAAAAAATTACTTCACTTCCCACCCCCCCCCCCCGCAGGGGGGGGCAACAAGGGACGGCAACAAGGGGGAACTGTCTGTTTGGGGAAGGACCTCACCCAAAACTCCAGGGGTAGCGGGGGGAAATATACGCTTCGGTTTTTATGTGGGTGGCAGCCGCGGGGGCCGTGCGGGGCCACCAGGCAACCTCCGCGGCCCAGCCAACGCATGACCCGCCGTTGTCCACGGGGCCACACTGACCTCCCGTCTTACCCCCAACCTCCCTACAAAGGAGGTGTTGCCCACCGAGGGAACTAAAAACCCCCCCCGCGGGGGGCTCAACTTCCCCGATAGAGGGCGTGTGGGGAATATACGGGAAGCCACGCACCCCAAAAACGTGGGGGGGGGGAGCGTGAAGTTTAAAAGGAAGAAGGGGTGAGACGGAAGAGAAGGGTCTCACCGGCTAGAATCGCCTAAGAAAAAAAAGGGGGAGGAACATAAGCGACTCACCGAAGGCTCCCCCTCCCAGTGAGAAGGGGGAGCTCTTGGTCCACGAGGCCGACGGCCACCGAACCCAACAATGGCAGGCAGGCCGCCAGAGTAGGTGGCGCCGTCGACCACGCTTCAAGCCCCGCCACCACGACAAGGTGACTCCCCATAGCGGGGGGACTTTTGACAATGTTTTAAGGGCGTAGGGACGTTGGGACGCCCAGGCAAAATACTTAAGAATGGATCATCACCAATATAATAAATAATACAAATGATTTACTTATCAATGATAAAGTCTTTCCACTTTTTCTTTTTCTTCGATGAAAAAGAAATAAAACCTGCAGAAGCACGTATCTCAGACGCGTATTTATGGAGCCATATTTATTTAGCCGTATTTAGGGATAGATCAGCTTAAGGCCATGACATTTGTCACACGGACACTTTTTCCGGCAGCTTTAGGTATTTTTGCTACCATTTGACGCCTGATACCGGCAACTTTTGGTAGCAAACGCGGATTCGCGCATGATCGTTCTCTTGCCACCAGTACTGGCATCTTTGTTTACATCTCGGAGCAGCCGACGCCACGCAAGACTTGTACGAACTACACATTGCAGTGAAATAAAGAAAATGACCAATCTTGGGTGGTCAAGAGATGTTGTAGCATCTCTATGTGATAAGTTTAGGGAAAATAAGTGCTGTATATAGGGAATATAGCTGTATGGTTTTGTATAGTAATAGTAATATAGTGTAGATGAGAGGAGAACAATAAAGATGAGTGGAGGAAAATAAAGTGTTTGGTAGAGTAGGGTAGGATAAATAAATAGGTTTTTAACTCTATATATAACAAGACCCGTGCATGATATGGTACATGCGTGTTATTTAATTTTTTTTTACGTATGATTTAGATATATAGTTAAGTTTTGAGTTGTTGATGAGTAATGACAGAAAATGTTGATAAAAACAGATAGTAATAGGCTGCGTGTGTCTTTACTATAGAAACGGGGATAAAATGATGTGTGTTATTTTTACTTGATTTAGGGATACAAGTAAGGTTTTGAGGGGTTTATTTATGGTTATCAAGGGAAATGTGAAGAGGGAAGGACATTTCATAAATGCCAGTAGAAGCAGAGTAGCTAAGATAGAAGAATAAAGATCTTCGCTACTCTGGGAGGAAGATGCTCGTAGCCGAAACGCCGTGTGACAACACGCGCACTTTTTGCCACCCCTGCGGGCATCTTTTGGTAGCAAAATACCAAAATTGCCGAAAATATCGTTCATGTGACAACGGGCCCTTTCACATCATAACATCAGCTGTTTTAAACGTTTGTGTGGATCATCACTCTACCTACGTAGTTTGACTTCCAAAAATATTAGACAATGGAAAAAACGGTGCAAGGTAAGTAAAAATCTAGAAAGAAGAGGCAACTCTCAAAAAAAAATCTCCCCAAGAAAACCACTTCAGATCTCAATGGCTAAAGGGGAATCCTTAGCGTGTTCAGAGCAACTTCAGGTTCAGGACCCCCCTTTAAATTTGTCTCCGTGAAATTATATACATTTTTGTAGAAGATGAGCAGTTGTCCCATTCGCCTTTTCCTTTTCATACTAAAATATTGTACAATGAGACTGGGTACACCATTTTTACCATTTCCTTCACGTATATATATTCACAGGGTATAAAAGTAAAGAATATTGGGAAAGGGTCAATTTTTTAACTCTTTTATAATATACTTTTCTGAATCATTAATCGGGTCCCTAATTTGCATTTTAAAAAATACTGTTTGTCATTTTTTGTATTTTTTTTTTTTTAATATCATGTGGGACAGGCGCGGGATTTTGGGGCACTGTAGTAGGGACACTGGGGACTTTTTCAGATTTGGAGAGTTTTGGACCAAATAGTTTTTAAATTTGGGGCATACTGCCGCGCTGCGCTACCAAACCTTCAGTCTTCCACGACCGTCGGGGGGAGAGCACGTCGCTGGGTGTTCACCTCCTATGCAGTGAACTTTCCCCACCCTGGAAATTTTTTGCTCGGGTGTTTCACGATTTTTTCTGCTAGCCCTTCCCCTTTTTTTGAGCGCTTCACAACTCCGTGGGGCCCTTCATTACTGAGGGGGCCATTTAGAGGGGTATCCGAAGGTATGTGGTGAGGGCCGCGGGGAAACCTGTAGCCGTGGGTTATCCCAGAGGGGCCGCCCGGGCTGGTACGACGTTTTTAGACGGCGGCCATTTTTTCCCCCCTGACACTGTGGATAGTTGCTGGACGAGTTTACCTTTCCCCCGTCAGGTCTGTGTTTCCCCTTGTGGCACTTTTTTTTTTAGGTTTTTATTGCTTTTTTTTCTGCCTCTGCCCTTTCTGCTTTTTTTTTTCTGGTCACCCCCCCAACTAACGGCAGGGGCCAAAAGTTTTCCCTCTCCTCGCCCTTCGTCAGGGGGGGAACTTCGCCCGTGATAGATCGTAAGCAGCATCGAACCTCCTCGAAAGAAAAGACAATCTTTTTTGCTTCACACCGCCTTCTCCTGACGTCCCCCCCGCTCCTACTCCTCCCCCTCCCCTGGCAAACCCCTGCTCGCCTATTTCCCCTCCCAAAAAACGCTGCTACCCGGTTCCACTTATCTGTTCGCAAATCTGATTGCCCTGAACCTTTAAAGGATAAAAATATTTCCTTGCTTCAAACACCCTCGCAATCGAAACTTTACAGGAGTTACGAGGGAAATGCACTTTCGGGGTAAAAAGGGAGGTTTCGACAGCCCGTAAAACCCCGTCAAAACTTCCTATATGTAATACGCATGTCTATCTAGAGTAAATTTAAAAATTTTTTGTCATTAAGGTTTAAATAAAAATACTTACTAGATCATTGCCAACCAAAAAAAAGCAAAAAAGCATATACACCCAAGACCCCCCCCTTTTTTCTTTGTTTCCCCCCAACGGGGTAAACCTACCACTTTAGTTCCCTACCCTTAAATTTGTTTTTTATAAAATCAATTGGCGATAAAGACAAATGAAAGTGAAAAACATGTTTTTTCCCTCATCGCTTCATCCTTGGGCAAAAGCATTCCCCCTCTGATGTTCCCACAGTAAATTGACTACGAAAACGACACCTATTTGGGGAAACCTGAGAATCCTGGAAAACATTTTTTTATTTTTTATTTTTTACCTATTTATTTTCTATTTCCTCATCATCTTTTTATTGTTAAATTGCGCATTACGAAAAAGCTAAAAAATTTATGAAGAAATGAATGAAGGGTTCGACGAGCCTTGTTGGAGGTTTTTGACGGTGTCGTCGAAAAAAGCATTCCGTCGAACCTTCCCTTTACCATCGAAAAACCCCCCCAACATGTCGCCTCCTCCTCGGCCCCATTTTCAACACGCGTCCCGTTCCCGCCTCCACACCCAGACCCCGCAACGAAGCCCCCTCCCTTCCTTTTCCCTGGACCAACTCCGATTTCGAAGGAGCTGGCACTCGGCACTGCCACCTCCGTGGCCACGTCACGTTTTTAATATAGCTCGTTTAAATTCGCTATAAAATACTTTTTTTTTGATCATCATTAATCTGTCCCCAAAAATTTTTCCTTTATAAAAAAAAAATTATGTGCATTTCTTGTTTTAACTTTTTTTTTTTTCATTGGGACAGGCGTGGAGATAAGGGCCTATTCAAGAAATTTTCTCGACGCGTTGCGTCGCGGCGCAGGGTCAAATCATTTAAAAAAATCCCTCGCGCGCTCCCTGGTTCGTTGAGTCGCGTTGCCTCCCATCTGCTTCCCCCTGCCCTTATTCCTCCCCATTTCTTCCCAACCATTACAGTGAGTTTTCAAGACAAACCCAGAGACTGCATCCTTGTGAATCAAACGTGTCTAATTAAAGGAAAATCAGGTCCAGGGAAACTTATAATGGTGTGTGCACTTTTGAGGAAGCGCCGCGGCGGGTATGGAGGGCGGCTTGTTGGAGCAGTGGCGGCGGGCAGTTTAATGTCTCACAGTATCCCTCAGGCCCTTTTTTTCTAACCAACGCCCCGGAAAAGTGGCGAACACAACTAAGCTATTATTTAATGGCAGAAAAGTAAAATTTCCTATAAAATGTATTAGATTGTAAAAACAGTCAAATACTGGGTGTCGCCTTTGGGCTCGCTTGTGTTGGTACGCCCCGCTTTTGCAGCCACCGCTTGTGTTGGTACACGTCAATATCCCCGGTCGGGCATTTCTTGTAATCCCACCGGTTTAAAATCGACGTGGGGAATCTCCCCCGTCGGATTTGACGACATTTTGCAATAGCCCCTTGGGATTGTACGTAGGCTTTTCATGGGTTTTTGTAGGGATTGACAAAAAAGTGTGTTTGAGTTGGCAACCTGGTGAAGGGGTTGTGCCTCAGTATTGGGTTGTGCGGTATCAAATAATCCGGGATTGCCGTACCGGTTTGAAAAGACTGACTGCTTCTCTAGTAATTTTCCTAATCCTGGGCCTTGGTCATGACCGGAGACCTCAAATCCCAAAAGGGTTTGCTCCTCGTGCGCGCCCCGAGAGCCCCCCCTCCCAGGGCCTCCAGCACTCAGCAAAGTTACTGCTCTCGGGAAAAAAAAGATCAGTGATCTTGGGATTGCCAACGGATGCTCCACAATCATTTGATCTACACCTTTCCAAAACCCGTCCATACAAAACGTTGAAAGTGATGGGGCAGGACGCACCCTTGCCCCCTCCTGTATTCACGGAAAGAACTGGGTACAACTGCCCCACACTTCACACACTCTCAGTCCCCCAAAAACAACCAGTTTTTCAACCCAAATCCCTTGCGGAATCCCTCGAAGTCGCGAAGATCCAGAGTGACTCCGGCCTGATCAAACGCCTTCTGAGATCAAAATAGGGGCCCCCC
>JACEEZ010019100.1:64703-91256 GCA_016584305.1 Chionoecetes opilio | reverse complement strand
AAAAATTTAATTCTTTTCCCCTTAAAGTAAAAAAAACCCCTTGGGGTCAGTATTCTTTCCCCTAGTAAGAAGTATGGGGGGTTTCAAAACTATAATCATATAGTGAAGTCAGAAGACTAAGTTAAACCCCTCCATTCAAGTTGTAATTTTTTATCAAATCATCCCCAAAATAATATCCTTCAAGTAACGTTGACCAGTTAAAAAATCCCCCAGCCCAGTTCCCCCAAATTTCCCATCATGGACACTAGGACTATCCTTTACTAAAAATCTGAACTGGAAATCTCACATCTCATCTCTTGCTAAAACAGCTTCTAAGAAGTTGGGTTTTGTCCTGTGGGGGTCTCCCGTCTTTTTTTTCTCCCTCCCAATTCCCTTGCTCTCTACAGGGGTCTTATCCGCCATGTATGGAGTATGTCTCACATGTTTGGGGAGGATCCAACTCATACGCTCTCCTAAACAGGGTTGAGTCAAAAGCTTTTCGTCTCATCAACTCCTCTCCTCTGACTGACTGTTTTTAAATCTTAAATCACCGCCGCAATGTGCTTCTTTGCTCTCTTTCTACCGTTATTTTCATGCTCACTGCTCTTCTGAACTTGCTAACCTCCCCATGCCTCCCCCCCCCCCCGCGGCCTCGCTGCACAAGACTTTCTACTCATTCTCATCCCTATTCTGTCCATTTTTCCTAATGCAAGAGTTAATCAGTATCTTTACTCTTTCATTTCTTTCACTGGTAAACTCTGGAACTCGCTTCCTGTTTCTATTTTCCACTTCCTATGACTTAAAATCTTTCAAAAGAAGAGTAACAAGACACCTCTCGAACTAAATTGGCTCACCCCCTTATATATTTTATTCTCTTACTGTCTTATTAAAAAAAAAAAAAAAAAAAGCAAATAGGTCTTTTATAGTCTGCTGCCTCACAAGAATTTTGTTGGAGTGACCAGTTTTTGATCCCCTTAAGATAAATAAAGGATTTAAACATATATAAAATCGATAGGGTCGCAACACTTCCAGAGCTCACTATATTTTCTTCAAGGTATTCAGAAAACTTAATTATTTGCTGTCTTATTTTCACCTGGAAAAAAACCTTCATAAAAGACTGACGTGACATGGATGCCCTAGGGTACCCCAACATTCATCAATCACACCATCAGTGGAGAAGTAATTTTGATAAAGTTGCCTCCAGTCTTACCCTCCTCATACATTTTAAGGCCAAACAAACACTTCAGAGATGTCTGTAATGCCCGAATAAAGCATTACCATTCGGAAGGCAGCTCAGGCAAGATAGACAAGATGTTGTTAAAACAAATTTTTCTCATTAATATTATTTTGTGTGTAATTTGAGAAGTAGGTTTAGTGAAGGAAGTATGCCAACACAAAAAACCACTAAACGTAACGTAAAATCAGAAGTGTTGAGAGAGGCTGCCCGTAGGTCTGAGTCTAGGCTGTAGCCGATGGGTGAAAAAAAAAAAAGAAGGATATGTCTCTTGAGCTGGCAACTCAGCCTATCGTTGTTGTTTTTTAGGCTCTGTATGTCCCCCCCCCAAAAACTGACCTCACCAGTCAAGCTCTCTCTCATCCAAACAGGTAAGAGTGTCTCCCCCATTCTCTCCGTTCCTAGTTGTCCAACATACGGGGTATTTCAATTGAATGAAAGATAATACCTTTCCCCCATTATCCATGTTACCTGACCAGTCAACTCTCTCAACTCAATATATATATATATATACAGGGAAGTCTTGTTATACCAGCATTCGGTAAACCAGAAACCAATGATACGAGCTGAATAAATTAGGGTTTATTTTCAATTTACTAAATCGAAAACCCAATGATACAAGGAGGATAATTTATAAATGCAGCACAGATCCAACACTCGCTGCCACGCTGATGCCTCTCAATGATTTAAGACTTTTTAGCAAGTCTTATTAGCATTCGGCTACTTACAACTGCCACGAGGCCAAACGCCATTATTTCTCATACGGAACACTGTTTATTATATAAAGACTGTCAGTCAGTACTGAAAACCCTCAAAATTAGTGAGGGATACGTTCCAACCCCCCTCGCTAATTCATGAACTTCGACATTTCTTGACGCCTTCCTAAAATGACGTTTCTATAGCCTTTTTTTTTTTTTTTTTTTTTTTTTTTTTTTTTTTATACATTTGTGCCTATAGCACCTGTAGCCCAGTGACTTCTAAGGCCGGATGGTAAGCCCTGGGAGGTTCACTTGAGGGCCCTTTGATGGTTGGCCCTCGCCCGTGGTGGCGCAGGCAGGAATTTTATAGTGATGCCTGTGATTAGAGGCTCATGGGCCGCCCCCCTGTGTTTTCTTAAAACGGCAGCCACTTACAGCTTCTGGATCCCCTCTTCTACACTAGCAGACTTTGTGATTTCATCAATTTCCTGCTCCAGTTAGGACACCCTTTAGGTGACTCGACTAACTCATCAACTTCATTTGCAGTGAGGTCTTCAAACCCTTCCCCCCAAAACAATGTGTGCCATTTAAGTATTTTAAACAGCATCTGTTTTAATATCTGATGGTGAGAAACCCTTGTGATCATTCACACATTCAGGCCACAAATTTTTCCAAGCAAGCATTGACAGTTTCCTTTTTTAATTCATCGATTGCTGACTGCAAGACCCGATACTGTCTGCAAGGGTTAAAATTGCCCCAAAATGGGTAGAAAGACTAAATTCAGTGTCATGCTCCATGGCTTAAAACATCTTTTTGCATGCTCCGCCGAGTGTAAAGGCTTTAAAATGCCCGAATTCCCCCCTTGGTCCATAGGTTGGATAAGGGGGAGGGGTATTTGGAGGCAGGTACAGTATTTCAATTCATTGTGTTCCCGTGCTGAGAGAGGGGAGCGGGGACTGAGACGGGGACAGAGAAGGACTGCCAAATTTTATATGATCGCTGCGCCCTCTACCATTGCCATGGTCTACTATACAACTGCACGCCACGTTGTTTAAACTGTTTCACTCCATTTCTTTTTGTTGCAATTTTTAGATTTAAAAATTTTCGGGATGAACTCGCTAATTATTTAAGTTGGCAATTATGAGGTCACAAATTTTGAGGGTTTTCTGTAATCACCTTCTGCCATAAATAATAATTTGCACTACTATCCTAATTGAATTATACAATGAGCACACACTTGTACCAAGTATTACAAATTCCATACAAGATATGTTCATGTTTAAAAGGGGGGTCCCCTTATACGAGCATTCGAAAATACGATAATCCGATGATACGAGATGTGTAAATTAGGGGGCTATTTTCAAAATACGAGATCGAAAATCCAATGCTACGACATTCAAACTGGGGTGAGTAAAATTACCAAGTTATTACTAAGTAAAATTACAAGTTATTTACTAAAATTATAAAGTAATTTACTGACTATATGATTTTACCTAAGGTTGTACGATAATCAATCTGAAAATATGATAATTTGGTGGGTTGGTACGACAATGTGGGCCTACAAAAAATCACATCCTGGACGTGTAAATGATTCAGATGCGCAGAGACGAGTTTGTGGGCAGTGGAAGAGGTCTGCGCACCCCTCTCGTCCTTAAGCTCCCTTCACACATTTTCCCTAATCGAACACGATAGCGCCACCAATTTGATTATTGACGGCTATCATGAAATTTAACAACGAAAAACGCAGACCACGATAGCCTCACAACAATGTCACGCTGCCTGTACGTATGTGTCATGACGGTCGTAAGATGGTCCACGATGGGGGTCATGACAGCTGTAAGAATATGTCACGAATGGAAAATAAACGGTCATTTTGTCGTCACGATAGAGCTACGATAACCACGACAGTGCCATGAACGTACCACGATTTGCGTCAAGAGCTAGCCCCACACGTGGGTGGGGGTTGCCATGGTGATGGAGAAGGAAGGGGGGACTATAGAGATGAAGGTGGGAGAAACAGGTTGTGGGTTGGTGATGGGAATTGGGGAAACGGGGGGAGGGGGGTTTTTAATAAAGAAGGGGTGTTGGTGGGGAAATGGGGGGGGGGAGAATGCGTGGTGGGGGTGTTACACGTGCTGATGGGATAGTGGGTAGGGTGTCACGGGGGTTGTGTCATCACGTGGTGGTGGGAGTAGGGGGAAGGTAGTCGAGGGGGAGTGTCACATGTGGTGGTGGGAGTAGGGGGAAGGTAGTCGAGGGGGGAGTGTTATCACGTGGTGGTGGGAGTAGGGGGAGTGGACTCGGGGGTGGGTGGAGGTGAATGAGAAAGGGGGTGGAAGGCGGAAGAGGGTGCAAAAAAAAAGGGGGAAGGCGCCCGTAACGAACGGGTTTTTATCCCTCACCATATAAAATACGACGATCATAATAGTGTCACGAAGCTGCTACATAATAACGATAGCGTCACGATAGACTTACCCATACCGCTGCGTTGGGTACGAAATCGGGGAGCTTCCCGATTTTTTAATGGGACGCACAACTTTTCGCGGCCTCGGCCGAGCGCGTCACGAGCGTCACGATCGGTCCCCGATGGACCCATAACCAGGACCATGACGTCGCTGCGCACTGCATTGTTGGCGCGCTCGTGGTTCCATTATGGAATGGGGTGAAGGGGGCTCGGGGAAAAGGAAAGATCCCGGTGGCTGCCGCGTGATACAATAGACCGAGAGGGTAGGGTAGATAAGGGACAAGGGAGGGGTGCGCAGACCTCTTCCACTGCCCACAAACTCGTCTCTGCGCATTCTGAATCATTGTACATCGTCCAAATGATGTGAATTTTGTAGGCCACATTGTTGTACCGAGCCACCAGAAATTATCATATTTTTTAGATTGATAATTATCGTACAACCTTAGGTAAAATCATATAGTCAGTAAATGACTTTTTAATTTTAGTAAATTAACTTGTAATTTACTTTAGTAAATAACTTGTAATTTACTTTAGTAAATAACTTGGTAATTTTACTAAACCCCAGTTTGGGAAAGTCGTAGATTGAATTTTCGATCTCTTTATTGAAAAGGACCCTAATTTACACATCTCGTACATCGGATTCTCGTATATCGAATGCTGGTATAACGGGACCTCCCTGTATATGTATATATATATGGGGCCAATTGATGCTCTTTCCACGCTTGGGGGACTTTACCTTCGTATAGGGGACATGTCATTAGATTGTGTACAGTACTGTACTATATCCACCAGTTTGCCCCCCAACATTCCCTTTAATAGCCATATTAAAACTCAATTTGGACTTGGTGCTTTATTTCTTTCTTTGGCTTCCAATAATTTCATAATTCTATGCTTTTCCACTTATATATCACTTTGTACTATGTTCTTTTTCCCACCCTCTGCTTCCAGGAATTCTTTTCTTTAAGTGAAAACTTTTGCAAGCATTCCTTCATGACTTGGCTTGTGTTACGGCTCTTCATTAACTCCCCCTTGCACTTTCACCTTGTTAAGTCCTTTTTTTTTTGCTTAAATTATCCATTGAATTCTTGCATTTTTCTACAATGCCTCTTACATAATTCTCTTTTCGTTTCTCCGGATTCTTACATATTCTTTTTTAGTTATTTTGTATTTTCCCTCATCCTATTATTCATCTTCACTTTCCATCTGTTCCATGCAACACCTCTATCTCTTTTTGCTTCCTAACATCTTCTAGTAAACCAGTCGTTCTTCCAATTTTCCTTCCCTGTTATCTTTGGTACATACATATCAACAGTAATATTATACATTTCCAAGGAATAGTCCCATTTTTTCTCTTCCAAATTGGTGGTCTCGTGGAAACACACACACACATACGTGCACTCGTACACACACAGCAGCCAGCATTGGCTGGAAAATGAGAATAGAGAAAGTACGAGGTAAGAAAGGGACTGTGGTAAAAGGGTTTCTGTATTAAAACTTTGCGCTGGATGATGTAGTGGGTAAATATTAGCTATGATAGGCAACACAGTCAAATTTTGTCATACAATTGAACCTCTTTTTCTGCTTGAGTGAGTTAGTATTACTAATAATGTCAAGGGGTAGAGTATGACGTGTAGATACTGTCATGCGCTCTACTGTAATTGTGAAGCAAACCTGTCAAGATTTTCAACATAGTCTTGACACATATCTAACCGACGAAATGAATGATATAGAAAGTGATGGAGAAAGACCTTGCATAAAAAAATACAGTATCAAGTACCTTTTACCAAGTAAAGGGTTTTCATTGTACGTCTGGCAGCACAGTCACAGGCTTATTACCGTACTCTCATGAAAACCTCTTTACTTAGCTCAGGGTGTCGGCCAACCTCCGGCCTGCAGAGTCCGAACTCATGGCCCGTCACCCTGCTTGATATTTATATAACAATCTGGCCCGCAACGCCTAGCCAACTAAATGAGTAAGTCGATCGGCACCCCCCGACGTGACGCGGCGGGTAGCGCGGGGCAAATTTGCATGACTGAGATCTTTAACCACAGAAGCACCAAGGAAAATCGCCAGGGAGAAAATTACTACATGGCAACACGCGATCATGTCGAGAGGCGCCGACGTGGGATTGGCCACTATCGTGGCATCTGGCTACTCTGCATACACGTGACGTCCCATGAGAGTTTTCCCCTCACCACCAACGGTCACGCCAGCGGCCAGTCTCCGTAGGAGTTCGTACTGAGAAGAGGTATGCATCAAGCTTTCTTAGTCTGAAATGTATTTTTATCTTAGGGAATTTTGATAAAAAAAGTGCATTTCTTGCTGCTACTTCTCTCTCTCTCTCTCTCTCTCTCTCTCTCTTCATTCACCCACTTCACCCAGCCTCCAAGCTCACAACCACTTTACACGCTCACTAGTTACTCGTATTGGTAGGTCCTGTCCCCCCCGCCTGCCCAAATCAGACAATGGCTTACTGAGCCTTACTCAAACACATGCGCCACACTCAAACACGCCCATTCAAACACGCACCCCCACGCCCAACGCAGGGGCGTAACACTATGTTTGTCACAAAATACTGTGTGGACGTCTGTATCGTAATTTTAATTTTGTATGCATTTGTTTTACTATGTAAAAGTTTTCCCTGTATTCGTGTCTAACATGTGGATCATTTTTTCGCACTTGTGCTTATTCTTTCTTTTTAGCCAATCATCATGTCTGCAATTGTTAAGAAGAGGAAAGTGGCCCTGGAGTGTCGGGCCTTCAACCCTGAGGGGGGAAAAGTACTTTTTCACTGAACGCTTTGGACAGGCCCAGTGCCTCATTTGCTTGAAGACTGTGGCTGTCCTCAAAGAGTATAATATGTGCCGCCAACTGGGAGAACAGCACCAAGCTTTGAGCTTTGCATCGATGTCTGCTGCCGAGAGGAAGGAGGCCTTTGTCAAAACTGTCAGGCAACCTGCAGAAAAGCACTTCACTTTTCCCGTAAGCAGACTACTGAGGCTGACAAGTGACGCTCGCCACTATGAGGTTTCCCGCCCCCTTGCTCGCCGGATGAAGCCATTCACAGGACGGGGACTTTATCAAGGAGTGCATCATGGTTGTGATAGATTCCCTCTGTCCTGAAAAGCGTTCTGCCTTTGAAAATGTGAGCTTTTCACCCGCACTGTTGTCGTCGCATTGAGATGTCAGACAGCGGGAACGACTCGTTTTAAGACCTGTTCCATTTTGATGCCTTCTCTCTCGCTCTTGATGAGAGCACACACATGAAGGACACAGACAAGCTGGCAATTTTCATTCGTGGAGTCACTGCTGCCCTTCAGGTTTAGGGAAGAGTTTCTCCAGCTTGTTCCATTGCAAGGCACCACCACTGGGCAAGACTCTTAAAAAACGTTTGTGCTTCAGTATGTGAAGCAACACTCCCTCGACCTGTCCCGTCTCGTGTGCGTGACGACCGACGGTGCCCCAGGCAATGACTGGAAAAAAAGAAGGGTGCCGCCTCACTGCTAGTGCGTCACTGTGAGGCCGCCAAACACACCCAGCCCATCCACAAGGTGCATGGCATCATCCACCAAGAGTCCTGTGCTCTAAGTCTGCCACCTTACTGATGTCATGTATGTAGTCATGAAGGTTGTCAACTCCATCCTCTCCCGCAGCCTTAACCACCGCCGTTCCAGGCACTAACGGACGAAGTCAACGCACACTATGGTGACCTGCTTTACTTCTGTGAGGTCCGCTGGTTGAGTCATGGAGCCATGCTGTCCCGGGTTTTGCGACCTGCAGCAGGAGATCGCCACCTTCCCCCGTCAAAAGAACCTCCCCGGGGGCTGATCAATTTTCCAACCCGCAATGGTTTTGCTCGTCTGGCCTGCCACAGATATCACTACGCACCTAAATGACCTCAATGTGAAGCTGCAAGGAAAAAAACATTCTAGTCACAGACATGCATTCGCACATCACCGCCTTCGAGGTAAAGCTGCGCTTGTGGGGCTCAACTGGCTGTTGGTCAGTTTATGCATTTTCCCGTATTACGGCTTGGCCCTGATGACGTGGACCTGAACACTTGTGTTGGTGTTGTCACCTCTTTGCGGAGGAATTTGCCTCCCGTTTCAACAGGTGTCAGGCCACTGGCTCTGGCTTCAAGCTGTTCACCTCCCCCTTGACTTCCCTGTGGACGAAGACCCTGCCCCCCTGCAGATGGAGTTGGGGGGAGCTTCAGTGTAATGTCGAACTGAAGGCAAAGTACCGTACGCTTCTCCACTGTCCTTCTTCCAGACCTTGTCCTCCCTTCTAACAAATTCCCAAATTACATTGAGCATGTAAAATGCATCGTTGCCATGTTTGGCAGCACTTACTGTTGTAATAACTCTTTTCAAAAATTAAATATACAAAGTCTCGCATTCGCTCCCAGCTAAGTGACCGCCACCTCAATGAATTCTGCTCTTGTCTACCTCATAAATCGATCCAACATTGAATCACTTCTCCATGGCAAACAGCACCAACCATCCCACTAATTTGCATGTCTCTTGATAAAACTGTTTTCTGCAGCCCACTGATTGCATGTTTTTCAATAAATTTCTAGTAATCTAGTCACTGGTTTGCCTGCTTTTCTACTAAATTTTTATATATTGTCACAAACTGTTTTCTGCAGTCACTGATTTGCATGTACACACAAACCTCGATTTTTCCCCGGATATCGGATTTGCCGGACAAAATCCCAGGTCCGAGGTCCGGGGATATGTCAGAGTCCCAGCAATTATTATTTTTTATTATTATTATATATATATATATATATTATATATAAAATATATATATAATATATATATATATATATATTATTATATATAAAATTTTATATATATATTATATATATATAATTTTATATATAATATATATATATAAAATATATATATATATATATATTATATATAATATAATATATATAATATATATTTTTTTATTTTTTCATAACGTTGAAATGCCTGGTTCCTGTTCGTAAATTGACAAAATTGTCCCGGCGGTCCGAGCGTCTCCTGTCACCCTGGTCAGTGTCCGCGCCTCCCGCCAGGTGGCAGCATGCTCAGCGGTCGTATTGTTTGTTTACATTTGGGAACACGACACTCACGGGGGACCCCGACACCCCACGGTTTTACCTGCACAGCCTCCGTCAGTCCCCTGACCCCCCCTTCCCCTGGTGCAGGAACGTCTCTTGAGACTATTAAAACTTTCTGCTGCCTCCCGCCAAGGTGGCAGCATGCCTCACTTGCTCAGCGGTCGTATTGCTTACATTTGGGCACACGACACTCACGGTTCACCCGCACAGCCTCCCTTAGTCCCCTGACCCCCACTGCCCCTGGTGCAGGAACGTCTCTTGAGACTATTGAACACTTTCTGCCCGCCTCCCGCCAGGGGCAGCATGCTCAGCGGACGTAAAAGTCCGCGGCGGGGTAGTTGATATTGGCGGTTGCCGGACAGTAAATACTAGAGTAGGATAAGCGTCCAGGGGTGGGTAATGGCATCGGACTTTTTTTTTTTTTTTTTTTTTTTTTTCTGTTTAGAGGATAATTCCTGGACTGTTGCGATTCCGGACTTTTGCGGTTCCCCGGACCAGTGCTCCCCCTATTAGTCCGGAAAACGAGGTTTGTGTGTATTTCAATAAATTTCTTGTAAATCTAGTCACTGGTTTGCCTGCTTTTTTATAAAATTTTTGTACACTGCCACTTTTGGGTTCTCTTTTGGGACTCCGGCCCGCAGGCTACTCTAGAAGCTTTATCTGGCCCTCGCACTGAAAAGGTTGCCGACCCCTGCCTTAGCTGGCTACCTCCCGCAAATTATTTATCATGTTTGATTGCCGAAATGAATAGAAGGATCATTCCATACCAGAAATACATATTATGTTTCGGTTTTTGCGGGGGTAGCAGCTAGGTGAGGAGTTTAATTAGAATTATAGATCATTATCTATAATTCTAATTAAACTGCTGCACAGGGGCAGGTCTACTAATTAGACATACACAATTAAGAGGTTAAACAATGTCAAGAAATTTAGCTTCCCAAGTAGAGGTAATGAGACATGGAATGGGGTTGCATGTGGAGTTGGTACAAGCAAAGGAACATCCATAATTCTAAGACTAAAGTGGAAGTCAACACTCAAAAAAATTGATCCGACTATTCCCGAATCGCAAGAAGGCGAGATGTCGGCAGATTTCGGCAAAATTACATGTTCGTACGTAACTGCCACGTAGCCTGTACATAGCCATACATAATCCTTTCGATGCTTCTAGCCATATCCATAAAGGCCCCACGAAATTCGTGACACCAGTATGTTAGATACATTAAAAAAAAATAACGGTAATTTCTGGGCACGAATCCGCACAAAATGGCACTATAGCCACACAACGGCTGTACAAAGCTAATACGTTCTATGTACGATGCCCTCACGAAATCACGCTTTGCCTTAAAAAAATTAATAAAATTGAAGAGTATATAAGGAACACTGTCCATTTCCTGGCTTCAAAGGAAGTCCTGTCTAGAGGGTGTGTTCTGAGTATTGACGTCATGATTTCTGATTAATTACAAATCTTGGCTTGGTTGCTCTGCAATCACCTTTCTTCGCATGTTACGAGGGGTTTTATAGGGGTGGCCATGGCGCAATCGATGGAATGCAGCAAGTGATCAAGACGTGGGCGCCTTGGGTATATTTATTGGCAGCGTGAGGGCATAGCACTGCTGTGTCTTAAGCATCATTGCCAAGTCGAGTGCATTTGTGGCATATCGTGCACACCGCATGGGTAGTAGTGGCCTGGTTCAAGGGTGTTCGAAGTGGATGTCGATGTCCTTGTGTCCCATCTCAAGCCCGTTTTCTTGTTAAACTGTCAAAATATGAGGAACTCTTGCCAGTCTGGTAGAGGTTTCGTTATAGTCGTTTTGGGTTTCATGGGAATTTGTGAGAGCTACACACGTGTCTCGCAATGGATTTTGTGGAAGATATAGTATGAAATATCACAATCCCCGTTCGAAGAAACTGGAAACCCGATACGAAGCAAGTACGAATATACAGACAAAGCCACGACAAAGTCAGAGAAATGGGTCAGCCATGACTTTTGAGCACGAGCGTTCAAAATCGGCCAGTTACCAAAAACCTCACGAGACTGTGACGAACATGCCGACATGCCCTGAAATAGGTATGAGTGTCATACTGACACAATTTCAGGACATGTCGGCATCAATGTCGTTAATGTGTGACGCCCGCTTAAGTAAGATAAAAGTAGATGTGGAGATAGGACCAGCTTAACTAAAATGCTACAGTTAGGTAGATACACACCAATTATTATTTTTATTAACTGTAGATTTAGATCCAGATTAATGTGGGAATTAATTGTCTTCAACCATAATATATCCTACACAACGCTGGTCTGAGGGCAGAGATTAACAGAGAAGATAAAAAAATGAACAGCAGCACAAGTTGAAACTATTTGCCCAATTTTCTTCAAATTATCAAAGAGTGCATGCTTTGGGGCAACCTAACACTAAACATGTTGTCATCAAACCTCTAGGCTTTAATGTAAACAACAAAAATAAATTCATGTGCCAGACACTTCAATCCTTCAGTGATGTAATAAGTTAAAAGTACAAAATGATAAGGCAAATGTGGGAGTCTATGGTGTGAAAATCATCTCACAACATAACAGATACTATGCATATATTCTCTAGTCAATTTCATATCATATTCATATCTATCCCTTTTATTCATGTTACACATTCATCCAGCTTACCTACTACCGTACCACTGTTCATTATTTATCCCAAAACCTTTCTCTAATCCTTAATAAAGCTTCAAAAATGTATGTTTCATCCAGAAATTGAGCCCGTACCTTATCACAAATTGTTGATATATTCTAAAAAATACTTTCAAACTTTATTTTCCCCAAATCAGATTTTTTTTCACCAATTCTAATTTGTTTTTCCTATACTTACACTGCCTAATTAAGTGTTTACAAATGAGATCAATTAACTTACATATTTCTGTGTGGTTGGAACCAGTGCCCACAGCTTACCCAGCCTTTTGCTGACAGCCGAAAAATCTGAGGAAGAGAACTACAAATAAACACAAAACTTTCAATATGTAAACATTAAGGGATATCATATATATATATATATATTATATATATATAATATATATATATATTATATATATATATATATATATATATATATATATTAGACGGAGTAGGCAGTCAGACACCTGCCGCCATGGTGAAATACTCCCGGGGAGGTACTTACGGGAGTTGAGGGGGTGCTGCAGACTTATCATTGAAATCTCCCGTGTCCTCTCTTTCCATATCCCTTAGTGTCACAGATACACGAGAGTAGCTGCAGTCTGCACTCTAAAGACAATTCCTCTTACTACTCACATTACACTACATGCACTTACATCCCTACACTATCTTCACTTAAAATTTTATTATGGCTGTTAATCGCCCTGCCTCGGAGTCCCTAACTGGAGAGGGGACCATAAATATCCCCAGGTCGGACAGTCTTCGAGATGACGACTCAAGGTGTCTTGATACTTCTTCTAGCCTTCTCTCCTTAAACTTCTGCAACATTCGCGGCCTTAGATCAAACTTTCTCTCTGTTGAACATCACCTCTTCTCCTCTGAACCTCATCTTCTTTTCCTCACCGAAACCCAGTTGTCTGTGAGCACTGACAGCAGACCTTTTTCTGTCTCCTCTTACTGTCTCTATTCTCATTTTCAATCCAAAGCTGGCTGTTGCATATATGTGCGCAATGACATCACTTGCTCTCGTGCTCACGCCCTTGAATCTTCCGAATTTTCTACCATTTGGCTTCGACTTCAATGTCACTCTCTTACTAAATTTATCTGTGCTGTATATCTCTCACCTAACTCCTCTGACTATGTAAAATTCTTCGACTATTTAACATCAAAAGTGGAGCACATCTCATCTCATTTTCCTTTAGCTGAAATTTCCATTCTTGGGGACTTCAATGTTCACCACCAGCTTTGGCTATCATCTTCTTTCACTGACCAACCTGGTGAACAAGCCTACAACTTTTCTATCCTCCAAGACCTAGAGCAGCTGGTGCAGCACCCTACCCGTATTCCTGACCGCCTTGGAGACACGCCCAACATTCTTGATCTTTTCCTAACTACTAACCCTTCTGCTTACTCTGTGAAACTATTCTCTCCGTTGGGTTCCTCCGATCACAATCTTATTTCTGTAACCTGTCCTATCGCTCCGGTGCCGCCTCGGGGCCCACCTAAGCGGAAGTGCTTCTGGCACTTCAACTCAGCTAAGTGGGAGGACCTAAGGCAGTACTACTCTGATTTTCCATGGAATGATTACTGCTTCCATGTCAAAGACCCATCTCTTTGTGCAGAGCGCATAACTGAGGTCATAGTCTCTGGCATGGAGGCGTACATTCCACACACTTTCTCTAATCCTAAAGCCCATCAACCTTGGTTTAACTCTGCTTGTTCTCATGCTGTCCGAGATAAGAGAGGTGGCTCACAAATGGTACCGTAAGCATCCATCTCCCGAAACTCATGCCCTGTATATTTCTGCCCGTAATCATGCCAGATCTTTACTTCAACTTACCAAAAACTCTTTCATTCATAGAAATTGTCAAAATCTTTCTGAATCAAATTCCTCTCGTGACTTCTGGCATCTAGCAAATAACATCTCTAACAATTTTTCTTCTTCATCTTTCCCTCCTATGCTTCACCCAGATGGCTCCACAGCTGTCTCATCTACTTCTAAAGCTGAACTCTTCGCTCAAACCTTTGCTAAAAATTCCAATCTGGTTGATGAAGGGCTTGTTCCTCCTTCTCCTCCACCCTCTGACTATATTATGCCTGTTATCAAGATCCTTCGTAATGATGTTTTCTTTACCCTTTCTGGCCTAGATCCTCGGAAGGCTTACGGTCCTGACGGAGTCCTTCCTATTGTTCTCAAGAACTGTGCTTCTGTGCTTGCACCCTGCCTGATCAAACTTTTCCGTCTTTGTCTATCTACTTCCACCTTTCCTTCTTGCTGGAAGTTTGCTCACATCCAACCTGTTCCTAAGAAGGGTGACCGTTCTAATCCTTCAAACTACCGTTCTATAGCTTTGACTTCCTGCCTTTCTAAAGTTTTGGAATCTATACTTAATAAGAAGATTCTTAACCAGTAAACTGCGGATACCTGTGTGACAATATCTCTGTGTATGCGGGACTTTTGCCAGAATTCTTATAGTCGCTAAACAAACTTGAATGTGTATCAATGTATTCACCATATATTTGTACAGCCGCTAAAAATATTTTTTTTGGCTAAAGTTTTGTGGTTATTCTATGATTTTACTTGCAAGATGAAAAGCGTTGAGGTTTATGGAATCCATGGTACAGCTCGTTCACAGAAAACAGGCCGCGAGGGTCTTCCTCTCTAATCTCTCTGCCCGTGATAGGGAGAAACCTGTCAGTACCTTCACCTTCCATGCTAGTCACTGGGTCACTGAGCCTATGTGTGACCCCTGGGTCATTCTCAGGTAAAGTAGAGTTGCCAGATTTCACCGGCCGAAATATTAGCCCACCTTTTTGAATTTGGCGAGTATGCCCAATTGGGCATATGTACTCGCGTTTTCTTAGTGAGTGACCAAATGGGCATAGCCGCGCTTTACGGGTTAAGCATCTATCTGCTCACAATCTTCTATCTGATCGTCAGTACGGTTTCCGTAAAGTGCGATCTACTGGCGATCTTCTAGCTTTCCTAACTGAATCTTGGTCATCCTCCTTTAGGGGTTTCGGTGAAACTTTTGCTGTTGCCCTTGACATATCAAACGCTTTTGATAGAGTCTGGCACAAATCTTTAATTTCCAAACTACCCTCATTCGGTTTCTATCCTTCTCTCTGTACCTTCATCTTAAGTTTCCTTTCAAACCGTTCTATTGCAGCTACTGTAGACGGACATTGTTCTTCTCCTAAATCTATCAATAGTGGTGTTCCCCAGGGTTCTGTCCTATCACCCACTCTCTTTCTATTATTCATTAATGATCTTCTAAGTCTAACTCAAAGCCCTATCCACTCCTACGCTGATGATTCTACCCTGCAGTTTTCAATGTCGTTTATTAGACTTCCAACTCAACAAGAACTAAGTGATTCACGGAGAGATGCCACCGAGCGCCTAACTTCTGATCTTTCTATAATTTCTGATTGGGGCAAAGCAAACCTTGTTTTGTTCAATGCCTCAAAAAACCAATTTCTTCACCTATCTACTTGACAAAACCTACCAGATAACTATCCCCTCTTCTTCAATGACACTCAACTGTCTCATTCTTCTACAATGAACATTCTAGGACTATCCTTTACTAAAAATCTCACATCTCATCTCTTGCTAAAACAGCTTCTAAGAAGTTAGGTGTCCTGTGGCGTCTGCGTCCTTTTTTTTCTCCCTCCCAATTGCTTTCTCTCTACAGGGGCCTTATCCGCCCATGTATGGATTATGTCTCACATGTTTGGGGAGGATCCACTCATACAGCTCTGCTAAACAGGGTTGAGTCAAAAGCTTTTCGTCTCATCAACTCCTCTCCTCTGACTGACTGTCTTCAATCTTTAAATCACCGCCACAATGTTGCTTCTCTTGCTCTCTTCTACCGTTATTTTCATGCTCACTGCTCTTCTGAACTTGCTAACTGCATGCCTCTCCCCCTCCCGCAGCCTTGCTGCACAAGACTTTCTACTCATTCTCATCCCTATTCTGTCCATCTTCCTAATGCAAGAGTTAATCAGTATCTTTACTCTTTCATCCCATTCACTGGTAAACTCTGGAACTCTCTTCCTGTTTCAATTTTTCCATTTTCCTATGACTTAAATCTTTTCAAAAGAAGAGTAACAAGACACCTCCCGAACTAAATTGGCTCGCCCCTCTTTTTTTATTTTATTCTCTTACTGTCTTCTTTATAGGGACTGGCAACTAAGCGGGCTTTGTGTTACCCATTTTTGTTGTGCCCTTGACCAGTCCTTTGTGATGTAAAAAAAAAATATAAATATATATACACTAGGGTCCTGCATAAAACGTGTGCGCATAAAGCGTTTCCCCTATAAAGCGAACTACCTAAAATATTAAAATAAAAAAAATATAAATTCTTTCCTTTATATAAATAAAATTCAAAAATGTTCGTTAGGAACGAATGTAATCAAAGTAGGGCAAATCCGAGGAGTTCTCGTATAGAGCGCCAAAATATAGCACAGAACATGAACAGGCCGCCATAAGGAGGCTTGCGGCAGCTTGCGTTTTCTGTTAACTCGAGGCACTTTTCGTAAGCTGGCTTGCCCAGCTGGCGCAAGCCGTGGCAAGGGTGAGTGAGGAGGGGCACGGCGGCGGCGTGTCGCCGCAGAGATGGGTTGAGGGTGGCATGAGGTGGGGAACGGCGGTATCGGCGCGCAGTTCTCATCCATTATTACCAAAAAATAACATTTTTGTGAAGGATATATATCCATTCACAATATCGTCAGTTATCGTAATTTATTGATGGCTTTCATTCGAAGGTACACTCGTCATTGTGGTTTGGTGTCGTCGTCGGTGTTTACAAGTTATCAGCTGTGAGCGGGCCCCGCCAGTTCTGGTGAGGCACGCAAGCGAGATTTAAGCCAGATTTATGGCAACATGCTCACCAAAATTTGCTCCTGACGGAAATTAAAGATCTCTTTCGTGGCTACCAAGAAAGACAACCATAGAGTAAAGGAACATAGGCAGACCCTCATGACTCGGTACATTTGCCCTGCCGACGCTGCCCCTGCCAGTGCACCACAGCCTGCTTCTGCCGACGAGCAACAGCCTGGCCCAAGCCCCATCAAACGAGCCCCAGCCTGGCCCTTCAAATGAACCCCTTCCCAGCCTGTCAGAGTTTGAGTGGATTGTCAGAGTTTGAGTTGAGTTTGAGTTGAGTTAGGTTAGTATGGACGTGGCAGAAATGCAAGGCCAACGCTCACTCGCCACACTCCGAGCTCTGGGTCACACTGCGTCGTCATCCAGTGACGAATGAGTGACCTCCAAGATGCCTCGGAACCCCTCGCCCCCGGTACATAATCCCTTTTTGATTAAAGGTACTCAACAATATGCCTATTTCATCATTTCTATGCATAACTTATCATTTATATATGTTTTGATATGCATGGGTATGAATGAGTATAAATGTACAGGTACGGGCGGGAGGACCGATCGACCATTATCAATTTTCACCATAGGTTATGTGTTTCACATAGAGCGAATTCACATAAAACGATCTCGTATATCGACCAATTTCTCGTTTTATGTGGGACCCTAGTGTATATATATATATATATATATATATATATATATATATATATATATATATATATATATATATATATATATATATATATATATATATATATATATATATACAGTCAAACCTCGATTTAACGGACCTCGATGTAACGGACTTCGGATATAACGGACTCCATTTGCGTGGCCTCTTTTTTTTTTTTTTTTTTCTTTTTTTTTCCATACCAGACCGCTTATCGCCGCTCGAATTGTCAACTCAACATAATTGTATTATTTTCTCATTTTACTTTGGAATGCTTGGGTTTTAAGGAGTTTTGATGGATCACATATTAAGATATATAAGAAAGGAGCCTGTGTTGCTAGTGACTTAGTGGTAGAAGGTGTGTATTGTTTAAAATAGTGACAATTAGTGTTATGGCGTGGCCGCTGCTACGTCTCCCTGTCACCTCAACACCCTAAATCATCCTTATCTAAGGTGACACGCAGTGCTACACTGACCTAAATAGTGACACGTATATAGAACTGCACTTCACAACCATATAATATATATAATAATGAGCATTAGTCATGATAATAAGCAATACCTTTGGAAGCCACGGCTGAATCTGGCTCGTAGTTTGTTTACCTTTCACTAGAGCTTGAGTTTGACTAGTCAGACTGTGAGAGAAAGCATCAACATTTTAGGGATATCCCATCACTTTACGGGAGACTTTTTCTTCCTTTTTATCTATTTTGGGGTGATTATAATGTCTCATGATGCTGCTGCTGCTGCCGCGGCCGCTCTGCCAAGCGTGGATGAGCGCCTTGAAAGTATTTTCATATCTTTACTCATATGTATGAATAATAGCAATTCAAATGTGATTATATGTCTACATTCAACTAGAATAATGAAATTTCATAGCATACCAAGCAGTAATGAGCGAGCCTGGATACTTACTGCCTCTCCTAATACCAGTCCCGAACAGTCGTGGGCGAGTGTGCCAAATCCCTGATGTAGCGCTAGTCACTGTTTTACCTCCCAACATAGCTACATGGTCTGGTTGTGTTTGAGATTATTTCTCATTTATTTCACTTTTTTTTTTTTTTCCCACCCTTGGGAAAATACCCTCGCTATAACGGACAAACGGCTTTAACGGACCACTCCTCCCCCCTTTACTCCGTTATATCGAGGATACTGTATATATATATATATATATATATATATAATATATATATTTATATTATTATATATATATATATATATATATATATTATATATATAGCCTAATTATATATATATATACCATATTATTATATATATATATACTATATACTATAATATATATAGTCAAACCTCGGTTTTTGAACTTAATTCGTTCCCAAAAGTTGTTCTAAAACCGAACTGTTCTAAAACCGAAACACATTTTTCCATAAGAAGCAATATAAAATGGATTAATCCGTACCTGACCCCCAAAATAAAGACCATTTTTTACAAAAGTAAAAATAAAACTAACTTAACCTGCCCATTTTTACTCACTCACTAACCTAACCTAACCTAATCCCACTCTTTAACCTCCTAACTAAAGCCAAATCTGCATTAAATAAGTGTCCGCGGTAAGGGAAGACAGAGGCGATGCAGGTCACAAGAGGAAGAAGAGTGAGGCGCTCGTAAACCCGTAAGCCCAGGTCTCTCTCCTCCCTATAAACAACATGTCATTATCTCCAAAAGTAATGATTTGAGACGGAAGCACATAGAGAGAATGTTTCCTAGAATCCAATAAGGTAAACAGAAACCAAACTCCCAATTGTGTACCGTAGATAACACTAGTCGCCAGCCGCCAAATATTACGAATTATAGCATCACTACTGATGTGTATGTGCCACTGAAGATGACACACAGTAGTTTATAACATGACTGTATAATCTGCCTTGTTTCAGTGTTGTTTTATGCTTTGTATCTGCAAGTATATACGGTTTCAAATTTCGCTACTCGTTTTTTTTCCGGGCGACGACGACAGTGGAAATTAAGGACACTCAGAACATACCATAGTATTGGTCGCCACTCTGTTGATATTTTTGTAATTTGTTCATTTATAGCCATAATATGACACAGATGAAGACACAAAATGATGCAGACTCTCCAGATAGCCCCTTCTAACCTTCCTAAAATCAGGGAGGTAAAAAAAATGTAATTACTTTTTAACACCCCCACACTTTTAAATAAAAAAAAAAAAGTTGTCTTGGGGGATTTTTAGTGTTATCTACGGGGGGGAAATTTTTTGGGTTTCCCAAGTGAAAACTAATCCCGGGAAAAAATGCACAACACAAAAAAATCGCCCAAAATCAAAGAGCATTTTCTTCCCGGTTTTTTTTACTAAGTGGGGGGCCCGGCGGGGCCCTGACCATCCACTGACGCACACATTTTGGCCGAGTAGCCTTTTTTTTTTTTCGGCAACGGGATTTTTTAAGTACGGAAAACCCGGTGAAATTTAAATGTTTTTTTGGAAATTTTCTTTTCCCGTGAACCAAAATTTTTTTAAAAAAAGGGAGATTTTTGGAAAACCCCAAAGGTTTTGGACTGAAATTGGTATATTTTTGGTGCACCAAGTTTTGGCCCCTAAGCCCTGTATGAAATATATTAGTGCCCCCAAGCCCTTGGAACCAAATGACTGTATTTTATATATTGGTGCACCTTTTTCCTTGGCACCTAATGCCCGGGTATTTTAAAATATATTGGTGCCCAAAGGCTTGGCCCTAATGACTGTATTTATAATCGGTGCACCAAGTTTGGGAAACCAAAAAGGACTGTATGTATATATTGGGCACCAAGTCTTGGCACCTAATGATTTTATTTTATATTGTGCACCAAGTTTTGGCATTTTAAATGCCCTGTATTTTATATTTTGGGTGCCCCAAGTTTTGGGCCCCCTAATGACGGGATGTATTTTTGGTCCCCCAAAAGTCTTGGCAAATAAGAACAAAGGGAAAATAAGGAACTAAAAGAGGCCGCGGGGCCCCTACCCCTTTGGTATTTTTCCTGCCCCACCTAACACTACCTACCATCCCCCCTTTCACCCCATCCATAAACCCTTTCCAGCCCCCCCTTTAAAGCTCCCTAATAAACTCCGCACAAACCTCCCTGCCCTACTAAAACCTTCCCCACTCATTCCCCCACCCTTTTTGGTAAAACCATTTTTTTTCCCTTTTTCCTTTCTAAACCCACGTTTTTCCACTTGAATCCGTTTTTTCTTTTTCCCCCGGGTTAAAAGCCCAAAGGGAATTTTTTCCTACCTCCCCTTTATTAAACCCCTTTACCCATTTAAAAAAACTTCTATCAGATCCCCCCTTACTCGGGCTTTCTCTCGAGTGGTGTTTTTTTTAAATAACTTCAATCTCCTCTCATAACAAATTTTACCCCATCCCTTGTATTTTTTTCCATCCTTCTCGCATTTTTTCTAACAACACTATATCCACCCCCTGAAAAATATGGAGCCCAAAAACTGAACGGCATAGTCAGGTGAGGGCCTGACTAGGCCGGGATAAAGTTTTTAAAAATAACTTCCCCCACTTTTTTACTTTTAAAACTTCTGGTAAGGGAATTTCCCTAATACTCTATTAGCTTATTTCGGGCCCTAAATACATTTTTTCCCTAGGCCCCGGAGGCCCGGGCCTCACTCCCCACTCCAAAAATCTTTTTTCCCCCTTCCCTTGACCCTTTTCCCAGCGATACTTTCTTAGGGTTTGATCAATTCCCGGGGTTTTTTTTTTCCTACCAACATTTCATAAGGGCTACATTTATCAATTTTAAATTCCGGGGGCCACCCCTGACCCCCCATTTGGGTTAATTTTTACCAAAGGGTCTCCCTGAAATATTTTTTTACGTCAAACTGTGACCCAATAACCCCTACCTAATTAGTTTTTCACCCAGAAAATTTTGGCTGATATCATGCTAATCCCACTTTTCCAAAGGCGTTGATGAAAAATAAAAAAATTAGAAAGGGCCCCAAAAAAAGCCCCTTTGGGTGGAACCCCATTTTGGCCCCCATTTCCCCATTCAGTTTTTTGGAACCATTAATTGAAAACCCTTTTGTTTGCCTTTTAAACTTCCCCAAGCTCGTTTCCAAATAAAAGAACCCCCCCCATCTATACCAGGGACCCTAACCTTATTTAAGAGTCGCCCCGGTGGGTTATTTGCCCCAAATGCCTTACAAAAGCCCCCAGAATTTTTTAAATCTTTAAATCCCTTATCTTATCTGCCGTCCCTTTAAAATTTTCCCTAAAAAAACCCCAAAAAATTTGGGTTTGAGACATGACCTCCCCCTTTGGGAACCCCTTGTTGTAAAATAAATTAAATAAAAAACTATTTTTTATTAAGTGCTCTCTAATTTTTTTTTGCAATAATAAAAATTTCCCAAATAATTTACCCCCCCAATTTGATGTTAGACTTAGGGGGTCGATAAAAAAGGGACTTTAGCCCTCTGTCCCCCCCTTCAAAAAATATGGGAAAAACTTTTCCTTTCCTCCAAAATAATGGAAACATGGGCCACCCTAAAAAACCGTTTTTCCAAAAAATTTTTGCACTAACGACTAAACTAAAAAACCCCCCTTGCTTTCCCTTTAAATACCCTGGGATACATTTCCCCATTGGCCCCTGGGGGGTTTAAATTTTTTTCTTTTTTTTTCCATCCCCTTTCCTCCACCATTTCCCTAGTTATACAATATCTTTGAGTTTTTCATCATGTTTTTTTAAACATTTTTTCACTATCGGGAAACGTCTTTGAAAATCCCCCCTTCGAAAAAAACACTTAAGAAATAACATTTAGACTCCACAAAATATCCCATCCTTATTTAAGCCCACCCTGCCCCTGACCTTAAGGGCCCAACAAATTTTCCCCTTGGGGTTTTTGTTTTTTTAAAACCTGAAAAACCCCTTTGGGCCCCCTGTTCGCCTGTTCCGCGTACTTTAATCTCATAATTTTTCTTAGCAACTCGAGAAAAATTTTTCCTTAAATTCCCTCGCCACACGTTATATTTGTTCTTTGTTTCCCAAATCCTTTTTTGGGAACCTTAAAAAAAATGTTTTTTTTACTCCACTGTTGTTTTTTAAATTTGGGGTGGTCACCCTTTTGGATCACCCCTTTCGGCCCTTTAAATCCAGAAAAAAAGGGAATATTTTTTTTTTCTGTCCGTCAATTATATTCCTTTCAAATGAAAATATTAATCCTCCCCGGCCCCCGGAACCCCACTTCCCCCTTTTAAACCCCTTTTAATTTTCCTCCTCAGTCCTGACCTCACTTCCCCTTTTTAACCGCTCTAATTAAACTCCTCAGCCCCCGAAACCCACTACCATAAACTGACCGCGCCCCTTCCTCCAGGTGCCCCTTTCCCCAATCCTTTTATAATTGGCCCTTTTCCGCTGACCCAAAGCCCTGTCCTGGAAAATTTTTTTGCTTTCCCCCCCTCCCCCAACCCCCTTTTTAATAACCTCCAGGTGGGCTTCTTTAAACCCCCCATAAATTGGCCCTTTTTGAAAATTTGGTATTTTGATGCCTATTGCCACTTAAATTTTTCCCAAATTCCCCTTTTAAACTAAATTTTTTCCATAAGGGCGCCCATTATCCCAAATTCCCCCCCACCCCCACATTTGTAACTAAATCGTTTTCTATTTGGGCAGCCCAAAAGATCTTTGAATATTATTCCTTAGAAGGGTTTCCCTTTATTGCTTGACTTAGGGAAATTATCCTGGATTATATTTAACAAATTTTCTGCCAAACCCCCTGTCACCTATGATTAAAAACCCCGTCTATATTTCCCCAAGTTAAAATCCCCCCATCACGCCAAAAAACGGGTTTTTATCTGCAGGGCCCTTTTTTATTTTCCTTTTCCCCTTTTAGGAGCTTTAATCCTCCCTTTACATAAGTTTTTAGGGCCCATACACTTTCACCCCAAAAACCTTTTTCAAATTCCCTCCGTAAAACCCCTACCCATAAGGGCTCTATGCTGTCATTTTGTTTTTATAAAATTTTTTAACACCCCAAAAACTGGCCAAAAGCAAACTCTTGCATAAACGCAAATTTCCCCCTCCCTCGGTCCTGCCTTTGTCCCCTTGGGTTTGGGAAAAAACTTTTACCCAGCTATCTCGACTTCCGGACCCAAAAACCTTTCCTGACAAAATCCAACCCTGTTTCTGTTTAATGCCCATTTTAAACAAAAAACCTCTACAAATATTTATTCCTCCGGGGAAATCCCATCTTTTTTTAAAAAACTCCTACAGTTTTGAAAAGTAAAACCCCCAAAACAAATTTCCCCTTTTTTTTGTCAATTTTCCCTTTTTTTTTTAACCAAACCCCTCCTCCTCCTTTCTTACGAAAACACTTTTTTTCCTTTTTCCTTCTGAAAATCCTCCTAGTTTCGCCAAATTTCCTTTACCCCAAAACCCCCCTGTCTAAACCCCCGGTTTTTCTATCTTAAAAAAGCCCCGCAGGCTCTACCTCCCTTTTTAAAAGGGGTTCAGACAAGAAAATTTAACCCTTTCCCCGAAAAGTGCCCCCCCGGGCCCTTGGCCCCGGGAGAGGGGTGTTTTGCCCCCAAAAAAAAAGGGCCCAAACCCGTCCAAAAAGGCCCAAAACCCTTGGCCCTTTTCCCCAAAGGGGTGCCAGCCCGGCAAAATTTACCGCCAAAAGCCTTTGGGGTACCACATGTCCCCTTTAACAAAGCGTTCCTTTTGGGAAAGGCACCCACACACCACAGGGAAACCCCCCCCCCTGCCCCCAACTTTAAACCCAAAAGTTCCCCTTTAAAACCCCCGTAGCAATTTTCCCCACTTTTTACACAATCAAAATCATTTCCCCCCCCCCGCTCAGGCAAAACCGGGTGGGCTTTTTCCCCTTTGGGCCGCCATGGCACCCCAAGTATCTTTTCCCCTCACAAACCTATCCCCTTCCCGGGGGAAACTCACCGACTTTTATGGCATCCCTTCCCCCTGTCAAGAACCTGCCTGTTTAATTGTTTTAAACCCCGACTGTCAACCAACAACCCAAGATTTACCTTTCCCGGGTAGGGGTGTATCGGTTTTTACCCCCCTAACCCCCGTATCATCCCTTGCAGCCCCCCAAAGTACCTGAAATGGTTTTTGGGCCAAAAAAATTGGGCATTTTTTACCTTTTTCTCCTGCGGGCGGGCCCCGGGGTCAAATCCCTTTTCCCAAACCCCCAATCCCGGTACCTACAGGAACCTTAGTAGGCGCTTGAACCCCCACATCCCCCGCTCTGGTAAAACCCCCACAGGAAATCACTCGCATGTGCCCCCCCACTCGGTCCACTTGGGGGCCCTTTACCTCCACTTAAAAGAACGTATCTCTATTTCCCCGCTTCTTCACAAAGCCTTTTTTAAATTTGTTTACTTTTACTTGCAAAGCTCCCCTTTTTTAGGGCCCTTCCCTCCCCCTCCAGAAAAAGGCTTAAACGCCGCACCCAAAACCCCAATACACTCTCCCTCGACCCTTCTCCTCCCCTTTTAAACCCCCGCCTCCTTCCCCCTCCACCACACTACCCCCTCTCAACCCCCCGCCCAAACCCAAAACACAACACCAAATTCACTCTCCCCCCTCCCCCAACACTTTCCCCCTCACAGACGTTTGCCCCTTTTTAATCCCGGGAGCTAAACCAAAGCCCCAACCTTTACTTTACCCGGGACGACAGGGCGAACCCGAATGGCCCGGCCTCTCCTGACTCCCACTTTTCCCATCCGACGAAAAATTCCATTCCGGAATAAAAATCCCGAAAAATGTCTCCTGACTGAGACATACAGGCACCTAATGACTGTATGTATATATTGGTGCACCAAGTCTTGGCACCTAATGACTGTATGTATATTTGGGCCCATCCCTTGGCACCTAAGACTGTGGTATATATTTGGGGCACCAAGTCTTGGCACCTAAAGACTGTATGTTATATTGGTGCACCAAGTCTAGGCACCTTTGATGTTGTATATATTTTGGGGCCCTAAGTCTTGGCACCAATGACTTTGTATATATTGGGGCACAAGTCTTGGACCTTTTGACTGTATGTATAATTGGTGCCCAAAAGTCTTGGCACCTAATGACTTTGCATATATTGGTCAAAAGTCTTGGCACCTAATGGGGTGGATTATATATTGGTGCCCAAGTTTTGGCACCTAATGACTGTGTGTATATATTGGTGCACCATCTTGGACCCAATATGAATTATAATATATATATATATAATAATATATATTAAAATATATATAATATATATATTAAAATATATATATATATATATAATTGGTGCACCAAGTCTTGGGGCTAAATGAATGTAAATATATATATTGGTGCACCAAGTCTTTTGGGACCTAATACTTATGTATATTTTGGTGCACAGGGCTTTGGCACCTAGACTGTTGTATATATTGGTGCACCAAATCTTGGCACCTAATGACTGTATATATAACAGGGGGTCCCTTATCGAGCATTCGGTATACGAGACTCCGATATCCGGATGTTAAAATTTGGGTCATTTTCAATATACGAGATCGAAAAACCAATGCTACGACATTTCAAAAATGGGGGGAGTAAAATTTTCAAGTTCAAAAAATCGCCCTACCACTCCCGTCTGGGCAAGGGGGGGTTTGGTTTCCCCGTCAGGTCCCCCTACAACCGTGACCCAAGGGTAATTAAGCATATGGCGCGGCCTGACATTTAGTGGTAAAATTAGCCAGGTGTGCGGCTCCAACCTTGGGACCGCAATCATGACGAAGGGGGGAATTTTGAAAATGGGGGGCCCTGAATTTTTTAAGTTTTTAATTACCCCCTTTTTTTCCTCCAACCGGGACGCAACAAATATAAAGGGTTTAACATATGGCGGGCCTGACCTTTTGTGGGAAA
>JACEEZ010019100.1:10000-59121 GCA_016584305.1 Chionoecetes opilio | reverse complement strand
TATTATGAGGTTGTGTGACCTAGGTTGTGACCCGCCTCCCGGGGTGGTGGCTTCGGCCAACACTACGTAGAGAAGAGGAGGGAGGAGAGGAGCTTGAGATTGAGCTTGAGTTGGGAGTCACCCAGCGGATGCTGTTTTGGTCTGAGTGAGTGAGCTTGACACATATCTTGTCAGCTGATGGATGTGTGACAGTGTTATACGGCAATAACACTGTCACAATGCCTTCCTCTCTTCTCTCCTGTCTCCTCCAGTACCTCCAGAAACCACAGTACCACACACGTCATGGTTAATCACTTATAAAGGAGTATTTTGTGGTAAATAAGTAAGGAACGGCGGGGGTGTAAGGTAAGGTGCTACTTATTTTGAGGTGTTACCTATCTTATGCGGCATGAGCCTCTAATCACAGGCGTCACTATAGAAATTCTGTCTGCGCCACCACGGGCAAGGGCCAACCATCACAGCCCTCAAGTTAACCTCCAGGGCCTACCATCCCACTCCTGGAGGTCACTGCCTAACGGCGCTGTAGGCACACACACACACACACCAAAAAAAAAAAAAAAAACTACGCGAAACTCGGGGATATAATGCGCGAAAGCCGGGATGGTAAGAATTTAGGACTCAGCGCGAAACTCGCATAGCGTGAAACTCGGGAGGGTAGTGTATATTGGTGCACCAAGTCTTGGCACCTAATTTGGACCGTTGTAATCGCCGAGAAACTCAAATTCGCAAAACCTTGTGCATTGAACCTATGGGAAATAAGGTAATCGTGACCCAGATTGGAATAATTTCAGTTTGGGGCAGTAACAAATAAATATATAAATAACTTACACATTGTGCAGATCTTTTCATCCTGCTTTCTTTGAGCCGCCATTTCCCATGGCGCAATTGAATAATAATGGCAATGCACATACTGCCAAAAATTTACCTGGATGGTGGACTCTGGCAAATTAAACACGTGTTGGATGTCAGCATTACGAGCACCTTTATCAATTTCAGCAAGAATTTGCTGTGCATTTTGTCGCCGTATTTACATTTCTTTCATACCTATTTCTTTTGTGTCTTTTCGTACGTCCCCTTTCGGAAGTCACGCTTCAAACTCGTCTTCCCCATTATGTTCTCTGGTTTATGCCCTTCATCATTGTTCCCGCTACTACCTGACCTACTTGAACCACCGACAGCCCCATTAGCAACAACAGATGACATAGTCAAGCCACACTCAGGTAGAAACCACAAGAGTTACATACAATTGAGGTACTCACCCTCACAGAGTGAGTGTAAACTAGTGTTTTGGTGCTAGAAGGTGTGTATGTGGGTTGAAATAGTGAATATTTGTGTTATGGAGCGGTGGGGCCGCAGCAAGAATTTCTCCGTCACTCACTGCCCCAGCAGTCACCTCATCATAACATCTTTAAATCACCCTTATTTAAGGTGACACACGGTGTTACATTGATTTAGATAATGACACGTGTATATAACATCTCACCATAATCACTAAGTTGTATAATAACGAGTAATAAGACGTTTAAGCCTGCCCAAACCTACAGTGGCGGAAGAGGTGGCGGCTCCAGCGGCCAGCCGCCACTCAAAACTTTTGAGTAAAAACCCGCCGTCATCCGCCTCACCTGTGCCTTCCTGAAGAAGACTGTCAGCTCCCACGCCTGTGATAGCACCATAGGATATCACCAGGGATCTTAGGATTCCTCAAGGGGTTCTCGCTCCCCTACTAAATATTACCAAAGACATCTATCTCCCTTGGTCTAGTGGTGTTGATATCCACCTCACGGGCTTCATGGGCTGGCTCATGCTGCTGCTGCTGCTGCCAAAGGCCGCGCTGCTAAACGTGGATGAGTCCCTTGCTTGTATTTCATCTCTTTTTCTCATATATATGAATGATATCCATCCAAATGCAATCATATGTCTACATTCACCTAGAGGAATGATATTTCATAGCATACCAAACAATAATAAGCGAGCCTGGAGACTTCCTACCTCTGCTAATACCAGTCTCTAGCAGTCGTTGGCCAGTCTGAACGTTATTTTCAGATTGATTATCGTACAACCTTAGGTAAAATCATATAGTCAGTAAATGTTTATAATTTTAGTAAATAACTTGTAATTTACTTTAGTAAATAACTTGGTAATTTTACTCACCCCAGTTTGAATGTCGTAACATTGGATTTTCGATCTCGTATATTGAAAATAGACCCTAATTTACACATCTTGTATCATCGGATTCTCGTATATCGAATGCTCGTATAACGGGACCTCCCTGTATTGTGATAAAAAAGATAATAAAAAGTAGACCTGTGTTTATGGTCATAACCAGGCCTAATTGGCAGCTGTTACCCTCCTGCATGACAGGCTATTACTCACTCCCAAGTGAAGGCATCAGAGTGTGCCACCCTCCTCTTTGTCGCCAGGCTTCTTAGAAGCCTCCTGCCTGGTAGTCTTGGCTTTCTTCCCATGATTGGGGCTTCTTTACAATCTTCTTTGATCTGGGAGTTGTTCTTGTTTCTTCATAGAATTTCCGCATCCTATAAGTTTGCATACCTGTTGAACCTCCCACTTGTCATGGGAGGAATGCTCTGTGCCTGAGCATTTCTGTTGAGTCCAGCACAACCAAGGTCATTCATCAGGACCTCATGCACAAGTTTGCAGTTGAGATCTGTGAACTCTCGTGCCCAGCATGATCTATCGTGTGACGTGGTGTTATTACTGACACCACCCGCACGTAAGGCAAGTGATGATGATGATGTAGCCGTCGAAGCTGCTGTTTTTTGCCTCAATCTTTATCTCACCAAAGCATTAGCTGCATATCTTTGATTTGATGCTTTCAAGCTGGGAGCAAGAGATGATGTGGTTTTTTTTCTCATCTTCATAAGGAAGAAAGAACTATCCATGAAATAATTGGATTCGTAGTTCCATCTTTGTTGCTTGATGGGTTTCAACGACGATTTGTGGTGGTAGAGGCGATTGTTGAGGGAAGTAGGGGAGGGGTGTGGCAACCTCCATGCCAACGAGTCCCCCCATCCGTCACTCCCCATCTCCTTCCCTCCGTCCCGCACCAATAGAGGAACTGCCATTCGTGCTACAATACAATTTCGGAAATCAATCAATCAATCATTGGGGGCATACGCCGGGGGGCGCGTCGCCTCTTCCACCCTACGATGCAACTTCCGGGGGTCACCATGCAGGAGTCCCCATGCAGGCTCCTTTCCCATACCAAGCAGCTCTTGACAAGAAACATCAACGTGCCCCAGCCACGAGCCTTGTGGGCGCCCCCTTGACCTCCTCCACGTTGGATTGTCTCTTACAGATACAACCCGATGGGAAGGATCGGCCTCAGGGTAGCGTGCCACATGCCCATATAGCCGAAGTTGGCGCTGACGGACTATGCAGGTAATAGGCCTCGATTCAGTCTCACGGTGCAATTGCTGGTTTGACACGTAATCATCCCAGCGATACCCCATGATTCTGCGAAGACACTTATAACTAAAGGCATCGATTCGTCTCTTCAAGTCGCTATTTAGTGTCCATGTCTCACAACCATAGAGTAAGACGGGGATCCAAAGATCCGGATCTTTGTCCTCCTGCACAAGTACCGACAACGCCAAATATTCCTGCTGACGAGTCCATAACACTGTGGGCTATGTCAATCTGCCGTAAGACTTCTTGACGTAACCTGCCGTCATTATGAACTGCGCTACCAAGGTATGTAAAGCTTTCCAAAATCTCAATGTCCTCGCTGCACGTATGAACAGACTGTACTGTTTCATCTAGTAAGCCTCCAAACACCTGGGCCTCAAGTGGTCTTAAGCCAGGAGACCTCATCCTAAAGGCTTTGCCTCCTCGTCCAGCGCCTCGAGAGCCATCACCAGGACCTCCAGCGACTCAGCAAAATTACTGCATCATCAGCAAAAACCAAATCAGTGATCTTGGTGTTGCCGAGGGACGCTCTACAATCACTTTGATCTACAACTTTGCCCAATACCCAGTCCATATAAGTGTTGAAAAGTGATGGGACAAGGACGCACCCTTGCCTCACTCCTGTATTCACAGGAAAGAAGCTGGATACACCTCCCCCACACTTCAGCACTCTCAGCACCAGAGTACAGACCAGTTATCAAACCAATAGTCCTTGCAGGAATCCCGTGAAGTCGCAGAAGATCCCAGAGTGACTCACGATGCAGTGAGTCAAACGCCTTCTTGAGATCAACATAGGCTGCAAGCATCCTCTGTCGAAACTCATGTCGGCATTCCACCAGGACACGAAGCGCTAGGATACGGTCCGTTGTTGACTTACCAGGCGTGAACCCAGACTGCTGAGGTCTCTGATGCTTCGGCAGATGACTTCAGATCCGTGTCAGCAATAGATGGGCAAGCATCTTGCATGGCACGCTGAGCAGTGTAATACCGCGGTAATTGTTGCAGTCCTGACGGTCCCTTTTCCCTTTCCAGATAGGGACGACCAGCCCCCTTTTCCAGTCAGGAGGAATGGTACCTGATTGCCACACGGCATTCAGGACAGCATGCAACCCACGGATCATGGCCTCACCCCCAGCTTTGAGGAGCTCCGCACTGATATTACAAATAAGAGCTGCCTTTCCACCCCTCAACTTTGCTACAGCCTCTCTGACTTCGTCAAGAGAGGGTGCAGTTTCGTCAATGGGAGGATCGGCATCCACTGCCTGTAACCCTATGGTGTGAAGCTGCTCAATTGGAGGGTCCACCGTGAATAACTGCCCAAAGTACTCAGCCCAACGAGCCATCTGCCCATTCATGTCCGACACGAGGCGCCCATCTGCTGCTCGAATAGCACTCGCCCGAGATGGAGACTTAGAACGGAGCTTCTTTAGGGCTTGGTAGGTGAGTCGGAGGTAATTAGTGTTCAAATGGCCCTCGACATCCTCAGCGAGACTCCTGACACAGCAGACACAGGTGATTTGGAAAGCATGCGGCCCGGTACCGACTTCTCCTTCCCATTGGCCAAGGTATTACGTATTAGGTAAAGACCGCACGTATAGACCAGTTTGGTCAACGTTGTACACCTGGTTCAGTGATAATCTTTCAGACTCAAGCAGGCAGCGCAGCTTATCATTCAGCAGCACCGAATGGTCCAGCCTTCGTCCAACTTTTTGAGAATCTCCAGAATCTTTAGAATTCTGGAGAATTTTTGCCGGATAATGCATCACATGGACGGATAGTGTCTTAATACATCCGAAATACTGGCGATGGATAACATCACACGACGAATATTAGAGCGACGGAAAAACGGGAGATTACTGTATACTATAACGAAGATGAATACAATAAATGTATTTTGGATATAGATGAATTAGCGTATTCCAAAGACACTGCCAAAAGTTTTATTGTTCTCCTTAAACCCTGGTGTTTGTCAAACATTGCCGCACCACAGAGTATTTTCGCCCCAACTGAACCCCAGTTTACGGGTTAACTGTCTCCAATCTCTCAAACATCATTGCCATGTTGCTTCTCATTCCTTCTATTGTTATTTTCATGCTTACTGCTCTTATGAATTTGCTAACTGCATTCTTTCCCCATCCCGCAACCTCGTTCTAAAAGATTTTCTACTTATTTTCATCCATTTTCTGTCAATTTCACTATTGCAAGAGTGACTCAATGTCTCCACTCTTGTCCATCGTATTATGACTTAAACTCTTTCAGGAGAGGAATATCAAGGCATCTTATAAAATACACTGACCAACTCTTTTGGCACTTTTGCTTCCTGCTTTTGATGGCTAACACTTCAGCAGGCTGTTTGTAAGCTTTCTTTTCTGCCTTCACCAGCCTCCTTATGATATAGAAAAAAATAATACAAAGTGTGAAAGATCTTTAAAAGTAAACAAAGAGGCATGATAACTTAAGCTTACCTCGTATCCTGAGTATAACTATGTCAAATACATGACATGGATATCAAGGCAGTGACAAACAACACGTGAGAGAGAGAGAGAGAGAGAGAGAGAGAGAGAGAGGAGAGAGAGAGAGAGAGAGAGAGAGAGAGAGAGAGAGAGAGAGAGAGAGAGGAGAGAGAGAGAGAGAGAGAGAGAGAGAGAGAGAGAGAGAGAGAGAGAGAGAGAGAGAGAGAGAGAGAAGAGAGAGAGAGAGAGAGAGAGAGAGGAGAGGAGAGAGAGAGAGAGAGAGAGAGAGAGAGAGAGAGGAGAGAGAGAGAGAGAGAGAGAGGAGAGAGAGAGAGAGAGAGAGAGAGAGAGAGAGAGAGAGAGGAGAGAGAGAGAGAGAGAGAGAGAGAGAGAGAGAGAGAGAGAGAGACGAGAGAGAGAGAGAGAGAGAGATGAGAGAGAGAGAGAGAGAGAGAGAGAGAGAGGGAGAGAGAGAGAGAGAGAGAGAGAGAGAGAGAGACGAGAGAGAGAGAGAGAGAGAGAGAGAGAGAGAGAGAGAGAGAGAGAAGAGAGAGAGAGAGAGAGAGAGAGAGAGAGAGAGAGGAGAGAGAGGAGAGGAGAGAGAGAGAGAGAGAGAGAGAAGAGAGAAGGAGAGAGAGGAGGGAGAGGAGAGAGAGAGAGAGAGAGGAAGAGGAGAGAGGAAGAGGAGAGAGAGAGAGGAGAGAGGGGAGAGAGGAGAGAGAGAGGAGAGAGAGAAAGAGAGAGAGGAAAAGAGAGAGGAGGGAGAGAGAGAGAGGGGAAGAGAAGGAGGAGAGGGGAAAAGGGAGAGGGGAGAAGAGAGAGAGAGAGGAGGAGGGAGGAGGAGGGGAAGAGAGGAGGGGAGAGAGAGAGGGAGAGCGGAGAGAGGGAGAGGAGAGAGGAGAGAAGAGGGGGAGAGGAGAGGGAGGGAAGGGGAGGAGAGAGAGGGGAGAGAGAGGAGAGAAGAGAGAGAGAGAGAGAGAGAGAGAGAGGAGAGAGAAGAGAGAGAGAAGAGAAGAAGAGAGGGGAGAGAGAGAGAGGGGAGAGAAGAGAGAGGGAGGGGAAGGAAAAGGGGAGAGAGGAGAAGAGAGGGAGAGAGGAGGAGAAAAGAGAGAGAGGGGAAGAAGAGAGAGAAAAAAAAAAATTTCCCTTTAATTAGGATTTGCCTGGATGATCCCTGGACGAATTCTGTGCCCAAAGCAGAAGCAGAGAAAGGGGTTTTTGGAAAAATATTTGAAATTATAACAAAGTAGAACCCTCTAAACCCGGACCTTGCATTCCCCAAAAGTTATTGGGGGGCCCATTAGAAAAAAAAACTTGACATGCCCAGTTTTTATAGCCTGAGGGCACCCCTCAGACACTGCCCCAGAGCAGTGTAATATGCCCAATAAGGAAATTGCTAAGTGCCAGCGTGGGGTCAACAGTGTTGATGATACACTGGTTTATGGGGTCTCGATTACAGGGAAAAAGGTTTGGGGATACTCCATATATTATTCCCCTTTTAAGTTTTTTCGTACCTAAACACGAAGTTTCACGGCGAGTGTCAGATTTGTTGCCACCCCCGACACCAGCGCCGGCGTTTTTGTTTTACTCTATACATTGCCAAACGTTTGTTTGTAATCTTGGGCGTGTAAGTGTTCCCGTGTTACTACCCCGTGGTTTTTTACCTGGGTTGGCGGATATGTCATCTGTTTGGTGCTAGTGGGAGGCCAAGTAGGGATGTGTAGCAGGAAAAGTAAAAAAGGGCGATGCCGATGAGAGAATCAGGGAGCAGAGAGTAATGGAAAATGGTGTTGGAGGCAGTGGTTGGCCCAGTATCCTGGCCTAGCCAGATCTTCACTCTCTGGTTGCTTATGGTGAGTGTTATGTAGGATGCACGTAAAGAGGAGAGAAGGTGGTGAGGCATTGTGAAGAGCTGTTAGAGTGGAAGTTCCAGGTCGCCAGTCCACCGGGCAGGCCAAGGAAGACATGGAGGCAGTGTGTTGAAGAGGATCTGGCAGCATTGGGCATTGAAGAAGGTGAGGCAATGGATAGAGATAGTTGGAAGCGTATCGTCGGCCGTCTAAGCTCATAAAAATGATGGGATAAACTGACGTTAATCATAAGGAAGAAAAGTAAGAAGTTGTGTAGGATGGAGAGAGGGTGTGTGTGTGTTAGAGGTGTGTGCATGGACCTTTTAGTTAATATTACTTCTTATGAAATATTTCATGATGTTCTGATTTTTATTCAATGTTAAAGTACAGTACTGTACCATACAATGAATACAGTACAGTACAGTACTGTATTGTAATGTACAGTAAATAGAGTTGAGGAATGGGATATCTGGCTGTACTGTACAATAAATGGAGGTGAGGGAGGGGAGTTCTGGGTCCCAAATAGCATATTTCCCATAAGTTTAATGTAAAGTAAACACAGTAAAACCTCCGTAAGACAGCATTCGTTAAGTCGGAACTACAGACAAGTCATAATGGTTAGCAAAAATGTATGCAAAAAATTGTTTGAAATTTTGCCCCAAAAAAATATACAGTCCTATTTCTCATAAATGGTCTATTTCTCATACACCACATTCTTTCCAAAAACTCTTTCACTGCCTCAATCCTCCGTCCACTTGTCTCACCACACATTCCCAGCAGCAATAACATCCATTCTCTTCCTATACTTGCAACCACCTCATTCATTTCACATCCCATTTCAGTCAAAACCAGATGCATCATTTCAATTCTTTCCCTGTTATACTTCTTACATTTTAGTGTCACATGTTCCACTGCTTAATCCACATCCATGTCACACATCTGCATACTTTGCTGCGGGAATTAGATCATCTATAGTTCCTTACATTCACATTCATACACAGTATGAATGACAAACCTATGTACCACCCAGAACAAATGAGGCGTCCCGCATTAGAAGGGCCGCTCGCGCCACCCCGGCCAAAACCGAGATAGCAGTATATAGCACTCTATTGAGGTCTTAACTTTCGCCCGGGAGTGGATGAGTGTCCCGTCAGTATGGTCGCAAATCTATACAAGGAGAAAATAAATATTATGTCTAGTCGACCATCAATGCAGGTGTAACACGCTGCTGAGCAAATATTCCGTGTTAGAAGGGCTGCTCATCCAGGATGAGTAGCCGTTATAATTCGGAAAATGTTCTCGGGCAAATTCCGTATAAGATGGGCGGCTCACTCCAGTGCAGGGAGGGCATCAGCCAATCAGAGCCCTCCCCTCTGATAACGTGACGCTCTCACGCTCAATCTGACGCTCAATTAACGAATGTTAATTTGTGGCTGCAGAGTGTGGCAAAGAAACGCCGTAACCTTGGCCTTGAGTATGTCAGCCATTCCACCAAAAAACGAGTGCCTGCTAGAGTGATTGGTCATCCCTGCACTGATGGATGCTTTGGGAAAATAGGGAGGGAGAATATTGAAAGTGTTTTTAAAAGTTTCTGGGAGTTGGGTGACTATAATGACCAGAATGCATACTTACAAGCTCTGATTCGTGAGAAGCCTATTAAACGTAAGCGGTCAACCAAGGAAGTGACCCAGAGGCCAGTGCTGTTTACTTTCTGTGTAAAAGTGAACACGAGGGAAACACCAGTGTGTAGGAAGGCCTTCATTGCCATTCACGGCCTCACTGAAAAGAAAGTACGGCTGTTGATTGCCAAAAAGAAAGAGTCCCCCCATGGCACACCCGTACATGACAAGCGTGGCGGTCATGCCTCTGCAAGGGCCATAACTGGTGTGCGGCTGCAACGTGTGCACGAACACATAAAAAGTCTGCTTGTGACAGCTAGCCACTACACGCGAGCTCATGCACCACTACGGAAGTACACACAAACCTCGTTTTCCCGGACTAATAGGGGGGAGCATTGGTCCGGGAACCACAAAAGTCCGGGAATCGCAACAGTCCGATGCCATTACCCACCCCCGGACGTTTATCCTACTCTAGTATTTACTGTCCGGCAACCGCCAATGTCAACTACCCCACCGCGGACTTTTACGTCCGCTGAACATGCTGCCACCTGGCGGGAGGCAACAGAAAGTGTTCAATAGTCTCAAGATACGTTCCTGCACCAGGGGCAGTGGGGGTCAAGGGAAAAACTGAGGCTGTGCAGGTGAACCGTGAGTGTCGTGTGCCCAATGTAAACAATACGACCACTGAGCATGCTGCCACCTGGCGGGAGGCAGCAGAAAGTGTTCAATAGTCTCAGAGATGTTCCTGCACCAGGGGCAGTGGGAGTTAGGGGACTGACGGAGGTAGTGCAGGTGAACCGTGAGTGTCGTGTGCCCAAATGTAAACAATACGACCGCTGAGCATGCTGCCACCTGGCGGGAGGCAGCAGAAAGTGTTCAATAGTCTCAAGAGACGTTCCTGCACCAGGGGCAGTGGGGGTCAGGGGACTAACGGAGGCTGTGCAGGTGAACCGTGAGTGTCGTGTGCCCAAATGTAAACAATACGACCGCTGAGCATGCTGCCACCTGGCGGGAGGCGCGGACACTGACCAGGGGTGACAGCAGACGCTCGGACTGCCGAACAGCTTTGTCAATTTACGAACAGGACCAGGCATTTCTACGTAAAAAAAAAAAAAAGGGAAATGGAGGTCCGGGAAATCAAGGTTTGTGTGTACCTTGAATGTGGTAGCACGATTACTGATCTGTATGACCGGTATGTTCTGTGGATGAGCGAAAACTACACCAACGAAGAGAAAGTTTCGGAACGGTTTTACACTGAAATTTTTGTGAAGCAGTATAACATAATGTTTAGGCCTCCCAGAACAGACGTTTGCAACACCTGTGCAAAATATGAGACAATGATTAACAGTGCCACAGATGAGGACTGTGTCTGTGAAAGGCAGAACTTGTCTTTTCACCACACAGTTCCAATAGGGATGGAGGTAGTTAAAAAAAAAAAAAAAAAACTTTTACTACTGCTACTTTCTTTTAGTAGTAGTGGTAGTAATAACAGTAGTAATTTTTTTTTAATAGTTACTACTACTACTACTACACTACTACTACTATACACTTTTAATACTACCCTTACTACTACTAGAGGGTAACTGGATGAGCGGCCCTTAAGCCATTGCCCAGTTTCTTCACCATTTTTCCACTTTGTTATTGTTAATATTGTTATTTTGTGTTTTTATGTTCCAATATTCACAAATTATCATTATTGTGTGCAGTATTCAGAGAAAAAACGCACTCAAACTTCGGTGAACTTCCGAAACCATAACACAATTTGCAAAAAATATGCAAAAATTAGGTAGTGAATATCACGAGCTCGAACATCCAAGTTCATTGTCATAGCATATATAATAAGAAAGTTATGGTTGTCGAAAGTTCGTCAAACTTTGAGCGCATTTTTCTCACTTTTTTATTTTGGCGAGCGGGACGCCTCAAATACTTGGAGTAAGGAAGAACATGAGAAAGTATTAGAAAACACCTTAAAGTACTTAAACAAAATAATCAAGAGTAGTAAAAAGATACTGCTGGTTGGGGATTTTAACCACAAGGAAGTAAAATAGGAGACATTTGAAGGAGGAAAGGAAAATACCTGGGGAGATAGATTGTTGAAACTGACAATGGACAACACGATGACTCAATGGGTGACAGAAAACACAAGAAATAGGGGAGATGACGAACTAGCAAGACTTGACCTAGTGTTAACGAAAGGTCTAGCAAATGAGATTAATTATTATTATGGGTGCACCAACGAAAGGAGTGACCATGTAATCTAGAAATGGAGACGAAAAAGGACATAGAAAGGACAAAATGATGAATCGCACAAAACTAACAATAGAGACTTTGGAAAAACTAACATAAAAGGACTGAAAAAATTCTTTGAAGAAATTGACTGGGAAGAAATGAAAAAAGTGAATGATGTGCAAGTGAAATATGACATTTTTCTGAGCATCTATGAGAAAGGAATGGAAAAACATGTTCCACTATATACACCAAGAGAAAAAGGAAAACAGGAATGGTTTAATGGAAGATGTGAGAGGGCAAAGAGAATAAGGGATGAGGCATGGAAAAGAGTAAAGAAAAATCGGACACAAAGAAATAAAGAAGACAAATTAGCAAGAAATGAATGCTTGCATAAGGAGGGGGGAAGAGAAGAAATATGAGAAGTATATACAGTGGTCCCTCGCATTTGGCGAGTCTCAGCTTGGCGAAGCACGGTATTGGCGATAGGTTGGATATGGTACCAGAATCCCAATTTGGCGCTTCAAATTCACTTTTGGCGAGACGCGCGCTGACGTCAGGGAATGACGTCGCCCCAGAATGCTGACATCACGGAATGACGTCGGCCCAGAATGCACCGCCCCCAAGCGTCCATGTTGGTGTTTGTTATCTTCCCGGCAGCAATCTTGACGACTGCACTGTTTTTTGCTGCAAGTGACGGTATCTGTGGCGTTTTGCGCTAAGACTATGGCATCTACAAGTACTGGTGGTGGTGGTGGTTCTAAGGAAGCCAGGTGACGATAAGGAAAAGGGTAAAAAAGGGGAGAAACGAGAGTGGAGTAAAGGTAAACACACAGCCACAACCACCACACTCACTCGTCTCACCAGGCCTAACTCTAAATAATTCATGGTACCTATATAGCATCTATTATAATTCTATTGTCTTTTGTATTGCTATTAATGATTCATGTATAATGTCTTTGCTTTTAAGCAGGTAAAGTATAAAAATGGAGGTCAAAAGGGTGAACTCGGGCCTCATCAAAGACTAGGTGACTTGTCGTCAGGTGGGCCGTGAGCCCGTGAGTGTTGTGTGATGGCAGCCCGCAGGCGGGTGAGGGAGACATCCAAGAAACAGGATGTTTCTCTTATCCATGGGTGCAGGGATGAGTCTGAGCGGTAATGACCCCTGGTGGTGGCACGGAGGGCGTCGCCTAGACGAGGTATCCCAGGTGAAGCGGCAGAAAAGAGATATCAGACGTTTTACAGTGGAGAGCGGGAGGGGGTGATGTTTACATCTGACGGCATTCTTGGCAGCAGCAACTGCCTTATTGTTGACCCAGCTCTTGTGTTTTCTTAGTATTATGCATTACATCGGCGCCTAACTCTAAATAATTCATGGTAAATAACATCTATTATCTATTGTCTTTTGTATTGCTGTTAATGTCTCATGTATAATGTCTTTGCTTTTGAGCAGTTAAAGTACGAATATGGAGGTCAAAAGGGTGAACTCGGGCCTCGTCAAAGAATATATCGCATAATTTTCCCTTAAGTACTATTCGTGTTTGGCAAAATTCACTTTTGGCAATGGTTTGACAAGACTAATTAAATCGCCAAATGTGAGGGACCACTGTAGTTGAAAAGTGTAAGGAAGAACCCAAACTGTTTTACCGATTTATCAATGGAAGAATCAAGCATAAGGACAAAGTAGAGTCTGCAAGAAGGAAATAAAATATATGAAGATCCAAATATGAGTGAAATTTTAAATAAAAATGATCAGCAGGTATTCACAAAAGAATCAAAATTCAGCGAACCGCAAAGAAAAAAAGGCCCTGAAGGAGAAGAAAATAAAAATAACGAGGGAAGAAGTTTGTGAATTGTTGAAGATAAATTGTTGAAACTAAAAAGAAAGGAAAAGCAAAATGTAAAGGAAAAAGAAGTTAAAAAAAGAGATGGAGGAATTGAAAAAAAGAGAATAATGAACTTAGCCCCTTTCACGTACAAATGACGTCTTTGAGCGTCATCCGGTACGTGTAGGCCATACGTACAAATGACATCTTTGAGCGTCATCCGGTACGTGTAGGCCATACGTACAAATGACGTCTTTGAGCGTCATCCGGTACGTGTAGGCCATACGTACAAATGACGTCTTTGAGCGTCATCCGGTACGTGTAGGCCATACGTACAAATGACGTCTTTGAGCGTCATCCGGTACGTGTAGGCCATACGTACAAATGAAGTCTTTGAGCGTCGTCCAAAAATAATATTTTAAAATATTTATTAAAAATCTTAAAAAGCGCGCGGTTGACGTGAGATTCACTTGACCGTTGGAGCAAATTACAATATATTATATTAAAATATATTTTGTATAATATAATATTGTATAATATTATATTATACAATATATTTATTAAAAAAAAAAACTTTACGCTATCTTTCACTTCGTTGTATGGCTTTATTTTTGAGCGAATTACAATATATTATACTTAATGGGCCCCAGACATAACTACGTCACGATTTGTTTACATCGGTGCATTGTGGGGATAAGGCGGGGTCGCCGCGGGTGGACCTACGAAGGGAAAACTACGGCGATGGAAGAATTTCGAGTTATTTTGCGCGAAATTGATATTCCAGGTGCTATATTACAGTGCTCTGTTCTCGCTGACAACACTATAGAGAAAACCTGAGGTAATGGCTGATGTGCAGAGGCTTTTAAACCAAGAAAACAGAGTCATAACAGAGCCTCGTCAAAAGGTAAGCAACTGGTAGGTACGTAATGTGTCCCTACCACTTGCTGTAATAATATGCAATAATGGACGAGAGTTGCGCGGTCGTTTTCAGAGACACAGACTATTTTTTCTTGGCCTACAATAGGTGCTTGTTTTAATGGAGATAGTTTTTTTTTGCGCAAACCCATTAAAAAAACTATCTCCATTAAAACAAGCACCTATTGTAGGCCAAGAAAAAACAGTGTGTCTCTGAAAACGACCGCGCAACTCTCGTCCATTATTACCCCTAACCTAACTATTACCGTCGGCGAGTTTTCCCCGATTTATGTAGGGACGAGCATTTGGGTAGACGAGAGTACCAGGTACCATGAGGCAAGGATGGGTAATGTCACCGTGGTTATGCAACTTGTTTGTGGATGGAGTAATGAGATAAATCAAAGCAAAATGTAACCTAGCCATTACCGTCGGCGAGTTTTCCCGATTTGTGTAGGGAGAAAAATATCGGTAGACGACAGTACCAGGTATACCATGAGGCAAGGATGGGTAATGTCACGGTGGTTATGCAACTTGTTTATGGATGGAGTAATAAGATAAATCAAAGCAAAGGTTGGTGATGTTGGTATAGACTCAAGAGTATTCATTGGCTCGTCAAGTAACACTTAAACCATGATGTACCACTACTTATTATGAGGAAAGACAACAAAAGGAACTCAATTAATAAGGTATTTTAATACTATCATAACCATGAATATGTACAACCTACAAAGAGAAGACTATAACTACGACGATGAAAAAATTTCAAGTTGTTTTGGGCGAAATTGATATTCCAGGTGCTATATTTCCGTGCTCGCTGACAACATAGAGAAGACCTGAGGTGATGGTTGATGTGCAAAGGCTTCTAAACCAGGAAAACAGTCACAGCAGAGTCTCATTAAGAAGTAAGCAAGTGATAAGGACACATTACGTACCTACCAGTTGCTTACCTTTTGACGAGGCTCTGTTATGACTCTGTTTTCTTGGTTTAAAAGCCTCTGCACATCAGCCATTACCTCAGGTTTTCTCTATAGTGTTGTCAGCGAGAACAGAGCACTGTAATATAGCACCTGGAATATCAATTTCGCGCAAAATAACTCGAAATTCTTCCATCGCCGTAGTTTTCCCTTCGTAGGTCCACCCGCGGCGACCCCGCCTTATCCCCACAATGCACCGATGTAAACAAACCGTGACGTAGTTATGGGTAGGGTCCATTGGAAAGGAAATTTATTCAGCTATGTCATGGAATGTAGAAAAATCTTCTATGATGATAAGTTGATTTTTGGCATATTATTTTTTGCCGCAGGGTGTTATATATATTTTTTTTCACTTCTAACTCGAGGTTTTGTAAGTTATTTTCATGCTAGCGTATTTTTTGAACATTGTATGATATAGGAAATTATCTTAGCTTAAAAACGAAACATAATTGAACTCGATACCTTTGATAGTTTAGTTTATAGACGCGGTGGAAGTACAGTAAAAGCCTTATAACTCGGCACTGTATAATTCAGAATTTGATATAACTCGGCAAGGCAAAGACAAAGTTTTTTTTTTTTTTTTTTTTTTTTTTTACCTCTATGCCTATAACACGTGTAGGCAGTGAGCTCCAGGGGTGGGGTGGTAGGCCCTGGAGGCTCACTCGAGGGCTGTGATGGTTGGCCCTCGCCTGTGGTGGCGCAGGCAGGATTCTTATAGTGACGCCTGTAATTAGAGGCTCATGCCGCCCCCCTGTGTCCTCCCATGCACTCACAGTCGAAGGTAGAGTTAATGGACAGGGCATGTGGGTGTTCTTAGGCCACTCGACGGTGCAGAAAGATTTCAAGTGGATTTATGGGTCTCACTCAGGATCGAACTCGGGTCTTCGAGAACGCCACTCGGTGACGCTAACCACTCTGCTACCGCCTCCCCTAAACTACATCTCTTGGTTTTCACTCGGCATATCATGCCCTCACAACCTCTTGTGTGAACATGTAAATAGAAAGTCGGCAAAAAATAATGTATCTCGGCATATTGATGTTATAACTGCATCTCTTTGCTTACACTCGGCATATCCTCAGTCGCATAAAGTCGCGTTTTTGTCCTTTTGACCCTTTCCTGCAAGCTCAGGCTCTTCAATTTCATTCCCTTCCTGCTGGAGACAGCCTTGCGTGATGGAGCTGACATCTTGAAATACAGTACTGTATGATGTAATCCCATAACACGTAAAATAGGTGGCAAAGTAAAGCAAAGGTCGGGAAGCAGCGTGTAGGCTGTCAGCTGAGCCGTGTTTATGTCGTCCAAGCACCGTCTTGGATACGAATTCCGTTTTTTTGTCGAAATTGAAAAAAGATTGGTTTCTGCTTCAAAAACACAACAAGCTTGGTAGGAGCCGAAATAATAATCAATGCAAAACATTGCAAACAATATCACAAAGTAGTACATGTATAACACACATTTCAGTAAGTGTTATTGCATTGGGATTCGTATTCCAAGACGGGGCTTGGACGACAAAAACACGGCTCAGCCTACGTGCTGGTACCCGACCTTTGCTTTACTTTGCCACCTATTTTATGTGTTTTGGGATTACATCATACAGTACTGTATATCAAGATGTCAGCTCCATCACGCAAGGGTGTCTCCAGCAGGAAGGGAATGAAATTGAAGAGCCTACAGGAAAAGGGGAAAGTGCTGGCAAGGATGGATGCAGGTGCGTCCATGTGTGCTATTTGTGCTGTGTTTGATATCAAGTCCAGCACATTCTACCCATTCACTGGTAAGCGTAGTTTTTATGCTTTTACAGTACTGTATTTACATTTAAAAAAAAAAAATTTTTACCCATATCAGAGGACATTGCATAACTCGGCACATTGAATAACTCGGCAAGGGCCAGAGCCCCTATCGTGCCGAGTTATAAGGGTTTTACTGTACAACTTTTTTCCCGCGCGTGACATTTCGGGTGACAATGGGTTTACGCGGGACAACAAAAAGTGAATGACAATGGTGACGTGAAAGGGTTAAAGCAAAATGTGAGAATGTAGAAAAAATGGTCAAAGGAACAAGTGGCCACTGTGATGAAGGGTGAAGTGACTAACTGGAATAAAGAAAAAGAGAAAGCCAAAGTGGCCTTTAAAGAAGTTATAGACAACAAAAGAAAGAACAAAGTGAACATGTTAAGAAAGAAGTAGTAAAAGTTTTGAAAAATAATGAAAATTTCATAAGGGATGTAGCAGAGAAGAAAAAATGTGTTACTATTTTTAGACTGAAGGAGAAGAATATCTTGTTTAGATTAAAGAGAGAAAGTGAAGAAGTAAACACAGTAAAGGACGTTTTGATGAAACTTAATGATGAGGCAGAAGAGGCAAGATTTGTAGATGAAGTGGAAGAAGTAGTAAGATTGGGACCTTGTGCACAAGGCAAAGAAAGACTCATAAAACTAATGCGGGGTTCACACTACACGTATTTGCTACGTGCGTCTTGTCAACGTGACGTCACCGTGACGTCACTTCCTGCTTGTGTGACCTTGAAAGACGTGCGTCTCCAGGCTCCAAGATTCGGAGCCTCCAATTCTTTTGGCGGGCTTTCTCCAGAATGCGTGAGCGGTGGTGCCACGATTTATAGAACATTATACGTAACTAAGTTTTGCAATATCAAAATAATGCTGTTTCCAAGGTCTGATTTAAAATATATTTATTATCAGTGATTCTGGAAGACAATATTAGTAATGGAAGACATACATGATGTGAAAATATTGTGTCCCGCTGCTTGAAGGCGGAACAGCGGCACCGCTGCTTGAATGTAAGCTCCACCAACACCACTACCTATATGGTGTATTTTCCTGCGTTATTTCTCATGTTCTCTAGTTCTAACCCTCTCACGTGCCCCTCTAGTAGCTACTATATACCATCCTTCCTACAGCATCACGCTACACCACCAACACCCTCTACAGGCCGTGTAATAGGTAGTAATTATTAGTGACTTGAAAAATAGCGCCACGACTGGGATATGTGGCAACACCTGTGACCCCCGCTATACAGAATCCACTTGTAACCTTTGCAATAGCCTGTTGTCAGGGATTGTAGCACTATATAGGTAGGGCAGGGAGTGAAGGGGGATATAGTGAAGGGAGTAATAGGTGTGTCATGAGGTACAAAAGGGAGGAAGTAAGGAAAGCAAGGCAGTTTTATACTGCAATGTTTTCTGATAAGAGTGAGCGGGATTGAGACGAGGTAACGTCATCGTGACGTCACGGTGACGTCACGATAACAAGACGCACGTAGCAAAAACGTGAAGTGTGAACCGGGCCTAAGACTAAAATCACAGACGGCAACAGAAGAAATTCTTGAGAGAGCCTTCAGGCTGAGATCAACTGCAGATTTCAGGGAAGTCTGTATAAAAAAAGCACTGAATGAAGAAGAAAGGAATAAGTTGAAAGAAATCCAAGAAGAATTAAAACAGAAAAATTAAGAAAGATCAGAGGAAGAATTTTTTTTTTTTTAGTGTTCTGAACGAAAGAGTGAGAAAGTGGTATATATAGAAAAAAACTAAAGGAAAAAGGGGTGAGGAAAAATGATGGGAAAAAAAATGCAAGTGATGTACACACAACTCTCGTTTTCCCGGATCACCATTTCCCGGATATCGGATTTGCCGGTCAAAATCCGAGGTCTGGGGATATGTCAGATTCCCGGACAAATGCCTGGTCCAGTCCGTAAATCGACTAAGTTGTCCGGCGGTCCGACCGTCTCCTGTCACCCCTGGTCAGTGTCCGCGCCTCCCGCCAGGTGGCAGCATGCTCAGCGGTCGTATTGTTTACATTTGGGCAGAAGACACTCAGGGTTCACCTGCACCGCCTCCGTCAGTCCCCTGACCCCCACTGCCCCTGGTGCAGGAACGTCTCTAAGACTATTGAACACTTTCTGCTGCAGTGTCTGCGCTTCCACTCCCACCATGTAGTGCTACGCTCTCAACTCCTCACTCTGAACGTCGCCACCTGTGACCTGCCCACCCTGCTGACGGCGGCTGGCGTCCACCCCTACTGGCAATACGCTGTCATCCGCCTCACCTGTGCCTTCCTGAGGAAGACAGGTCAACTACAGCGCCTGTGATAGCATTATGGGACATCACCAAGGCTCATAGTGTTCCCCAAGGGATCTTCGCAGCCCTAAAAACAACAACAAAGTAACGTATGAGTCCGCGGCGGGGTATTTGATATTGGCGGTTGCCGGACAGTAAATACTAGAGTAGGACAAACGTCCGGGGGTGGGTAATGGCCTCGGACTGTTGCGATTCCCGGACGTTTGCGGTTTCCGAACCAGTGCTACCCCCTATTAGTCCTGGAAAACGAGGGTTGTGTGTATACAAATATAGATGGAATTATACCAAGAAGGCTAGAACTAAAAGATTATTTATTAAATAAAGATCCAGACGTAGTGTTTAACAGAAACAAAATTAGTAAAGGAAGATCAAGTGATGCTAAGCAACAAATACAACATGTGGAGAAGGGACAGAAGTGGTAGAAGAGGTGGTGGAGTTATGATACTGACAACATTAGGGGTGAAGGTAAGAAAAGTGGAGTATGGAGAAGGAAGAGCTGAAATAGTGAGTGTACAAATAGAAGTCAGAAATAGAGAAACACAGACACTAGTGGCAACCTATGTACCACCCAGATCAAATACCTGGAACAAGGAAGAACATGAAAAAGTATTTTGAAGGAAACGTAAAAGTTTGGAATGGACTAAATGAGGTGATATTACATGGACACAAATATGATGAGAAAGATAATTACTACAATGATCCGACCTAAAATGGAATATGCTGCCATTGTATGGTCCCCATATAAAAAGAAGCATGTGAAAAAGTTGGAGAGGATACAGAGAATGGCAACAAAGATGGTACCAGAGCTAGAAGACCTTTCTTATGAGGATAGATTGAAGGAAATAAAGTTACCAACACTCGAGCAGAGAAGAGAAAGAGGAGACTTAATAACAATTTTTAAGGTGATAACAAAGATGGAAGAAACAGACACCGAGAGACTACTGACTCGGAAACAAAGAGAAGGTCGATGCACAAGAGGACCTACAAAACAACTAGGAAAAGGGAGATGCCTGAACAACATAAAGAAGTACAGCTTCCCTCATAGAAATGTAGAAGTTTGGAATGGACTAAATGAGGAGGTGATATCGGCACATAATGTGCACCAATTGAAAGAAAGACTGGATAAATGTAAATACGGAGACGGGACCACACGAGTGTAGCTCAGGCCCTGTAAAACACAACTAGGTAAATACAAACACAATTGAAAGTAGAGACAGGGGGCGAGGTAACAGCCTCGGGTGAGGTAACCACGCACCCGACCCAGTTTTTCCGGGTGGCGCGACCATGCAGACCCTTCCTATGCCGACGCAAGGGGAAAAGGTTTGCTTATGATGAGTGCGGGGCAAAGCCCTCATGAATCTCGAACTCTAAATCAAGTGGAAGGGCCCCCTAGCCCATATTTTTCTTGTGGGGGTGGCCGGGGCGGTGCAGAGGCGCCGCCTACCCGTCGAATCACTCCTGGGATAATGCTCCGGAGCGAGTGAGGATGAACCACACTCTGGGTTTCATGTCTTTTGTTGCAGTGTTCGTTCCTACCGAGGTGTGTGATACTGAAGAGAAGGAGATGTTCTACGCCAAACTCGACTCTGTATTAGACCAGTGTCTTCCTCGGGACACACTCATTGTCTTGGGCAACTTCAATGCTACTACTGGCAGTGTGAGAGATAGCTACGAGTTATGTGTTGGTACCCATGGCTCTGGAACCAGAAACATTAACAGTTCTTTCTTTCTGAATTTTGCATGGTCCAGAAGGTTGAGAATTGTAGGTTCTTGGTATCAGAGACCAGAGCTGCACCGCTGGACATGGTATAGTAATGCCAGAGGGGTAGCTAAGAAGAACGACCACATCCTTGTTAGTACTCGTTGGAGGATCCTCCAGAACTGTACGGTTTACCGAGGTGCTGAGTTCTTTGCACCTGATCACAGACTTGTTGTTGCTACATTTAAGCTTTATGTTAAGGGGAGGCACCTCCTAGCATTAGTGGTCCAGTGGAGGGTACATTCATATTATTTTAATTGTTCTAAGGTATTTATTTCTTTGAAGACTTAAGTAAATGCAATAAGATCTGCATGTATCAGCACAATTGCTTTCGTGCTTCTGCAGGAAAAAAATTACAAACGAGTATTTATTATTTGTAATAAGAGCAGAGCTACAAACATAAATGGGAGCCAGCATGTTCACTCAATATGCATGATATTGGGTAGTTTTACTTATGAAACCACCAGTTAGAAATTGCGCGCTCAATTTTTTGATGTCTCACCATTGCTGTGCAAAAAAATGACCAAAATCACCATTTTATGAACCCCGTAATTCTAGCCCTGCTTTTACTTGCAATAAATCATATGAGCAGTGGTTTTTTGTTTAGAAAAAAATTACATGGGCAAATTATTTACCATTGATTCATCTTTCAGCAGATATTTTTAAATTTTATTATGTTCACAAGTAATGGAGTTATAAGTCTTCAAAGTACAATAATTGCACTTTCGAGATATCAATACAAAACGGAGGTTTCTGCAGGGGGGAGACCTCAAAATTGATAATACAAATTAATTTATTTAAAAGGGAAAGAATTATCGTACAGCTGCCAAACTTTCACAGAGAACGCTTGACATGTTCAGCTATTTTTCGGAGTAACTTTTATAAAATAGCTGGCATAGTGAAAAATACTCATTATTTGGTGGCGCCTCCCCTTAAGTCCAGAAGAACCTCATGAGATATTGTGTTTCATCTTGAGAAGCTGAAGGACTTGATATGTGCCCATGAGTCTGCAGTGGCACTCTCAAATTGGTTTAATGTGCTCGGTGCCCTCGAGGACCCTGTAGGACTGTGGGATGCCTTCAAATGTGAAACAAACGTGAGCGCCCGAGGTCAAGGCGTTGTTTTATCTTGACGGAGACGCTGGAGAATATCGAAGAGAGTCGCGCTGCCAGACTTGCTGGGAACCAGGACCACTACAGGGCTCTGTCATGCATGACTAGAACCCTCCTGGGGAGAGACAAGGAGTGGTATGTCAGGAGTCTCGCTGAGGATGTCGAGGGCCATTTGAACGCTAATGAGTGAAAATAATTTCAAAATAGAGGTTCGGTCCAAATCTTTTTACCTAACGAACCAAGTCACCTAGGATGAACAGGTGGATCTTAGAAATGAGAGACTATAGGTATCAAATAGAATATAAAGCAGGGAGAAAGAACACTGTAGCAGACCAACTTAGTAGACCAGTTAGAATCATTCGATGTCAAGTAGAAGAGAGATGGTTAGGAAAAACTAAAGAAGAAATCAAGGAAATGCAACGAGAGGACCTCAGATGGAGAGAAATAATAGAGTATCTAGAAGGAGGCAGAATACCCAGATCCAAATACCCTAGAAGTACTTTAGATCAATTTGTGATAGAAGAAGGAGTTTTATATTTAACTAAACAGCAGTTAGATAACAGTGTACACTACTTATTGGTTTTCCCTAGTGAACTGAAGCAAGCAGCCTTGGAATAAATTCATAATAAGGAATCAGGTCATTTAGGGCAAAGAAAGTCAAACAAGAAGTAAGTAAAGCAGAAGGATACTTTTATTGGCCCAACTTAAAAATGGACGTGAGAGAATATGTGAGGAACTGTTTAACCTGTCAACAGCATAAGGGTAGTCGTGGTCTCCAACAACAATGGCAAGAATTATCGTCAGTAAGTAGACCTCTAGAGAGGATAAGCATAGACATAACTGACATGGGAACGGGAGCCCACGGATACCTCTATGTATTAACTATAATAGATCATTATAGTAGTTTTACTGTGTTTTATAAATTATGAACTACACTACCCTCCCGAGTTTCGCGCTTGCTTTCTTCCGGAGGCATAGCGCGAAACTCGCGGATCGCGAAACTCGGGTATTATAAACCCTGTAAAAATGCTTATTTAGTCCGGTTTTTTTTTTTTTTTTTTTTTTTTTTTTTTTTTTTTGGTGTGTGTGTGCCTACAGCGCCGTTATGCAGTGACTTCCAGGGGTGGGATGGTAGGCCCTGGAGGTTAACTTGAGGGCTGTGTACCTACCGTATTTTACAGCTTATAAGACACACTTTTTCCCCCAAAAAATATCCTGAAAATGCCCCAAGCCCCTGTCCACCCAGCAGTGAATGGGTACTGGGTGTTAGCCTAGGGTTTGTGACCCGCCTCCTGGGGTGGTGGCTTCGGCCAACACTACGTAGAGAAGAGGAGGGAGGAGAGGAGCTTGAGATTGAGCTTGAGTTGGGAGTCACCCAGCGGATGCTGTTTTGGTCTGAGTGAGTGAGCTTGACACATATCTTGTCAGCTGATGGTTGTGCGACAGTGCTATACGACAATAACACTGTCACAATGCCTTCCTCTCTTCTCTCGTCTCCTCCATTACCTCCAGAAACCACAGTACCACACACGTCATGGTTAATCACTTATAAAGGAGTATTTTGTGGTAAATAGTAAGGTAAGGTGCTACTTATTTCGAGGTGTTACCTATCTTATGCGACACCGGCTGCTCCTGTAGAGAAAAACACAAACAAATGGAAAAAAACAAAGCAAAACTACATACAGCTATACTAAGCCTATTATAATACAGGAGAACCTCGTTTAACCGGCATTTAAAACAACGGCAGCCTCAAAACAACGGCACTAATCGACCAGGCTTTTTTTTTTTTTTTTTTTTTTTTTTTTTTTTTTTCTCTACTCTCTCTCTCCATGAAAACTCTGGAACTCTTTCCTGTTCTATTTTTCCACTTCCTATGACTACATCTTAAGAGAGTACAGACACCTCCATAATTGGCTCACCTCTTTTATTTTCTCTTACTGTCTTCTTTAGGGATGCAACTGCGGCTGATTTCCTTTTGTTTGCTGCTCCTGGAGGAAAAAAAAAAAAAAAAAAAAAAAAAAAAAAAAAGGATTTTGGGGATCCATAAGAGTACTCTCAAACACGGCAAAATGAGTTATCCGGCATGCCTCCCCCCGTGGGTGCCGATACGAGGTTCTCCTGTACTATACTAGTAGGAAGAAAGGAAGAGGTCCCGTACTCTTATGGAGGCGTAGCAGAGTGGTACGTCAGATTTGTCACTGGCACGAGCTGACAGCGACCTACAAGTGATACTAAGCAGAAGCACAAGAAGAAGAAGAAGAATCTCCATGCGTTCTCATGATGGTTCGATCCTGATGAGGGCTGTAAATCCACTTCAAATCTTCCTGCACTTGGTGGCCTAGAACACCCACACGTGCCCATTAGCTCTACCTTCGATTGCGAGTGCATTGGAGGATACAGGGGGCGGCATGAGCCTCTAATCACAGGCGTCACTATAGAAATTCTGTCTGCGCCACCACGGGCAAGGGCCAACCATCATAGCCCTCAAGTTAATCTTCAGGGCCTACCATCCCACTCCAGGAGGTCACTGCCTAACGGCGCTGTAGGCACACACACACACCATAAAAATTTTAAAAAAAAAACGCGAAACTCAGGGATATAATGCGCGAAAGTCGGGATGGTAAGAATTTAGGACTCAGCGCGAAACTCGAGGATCGCGAAACTCGCATAGCGTGAAACTCGGGAGGGTAGTGTAGGATGACCGAGGAAGTATGTAAGAATTTCAGGGAATATGTTAGTGTTTGGAGCACCACATACTTTGCTGTTAGATAACGCTAGGGAATTTACTTCTCAGCAATTTAAAGAGTTGTGTGATTCATGTGAAATAGTTAGGAGACACCACGCCTTATCATCCACAAGGTACAGTCAAACCTCGATATAATGGACTAAAGGGGGGGAGAAGTGGTCCGTTAAAGCAGATTGTCCGTTATAGCGAGGGTATTTTCCCAAGGGTGGAAAAATAATGAAAAAAAAAAAAAAAAAAAAAAAAATGAGAAATGTATACACAACCAGACTGTGTAGCTATATTGGGAGGTAAACAGTGACTAGCGCTACATCAGGGATTTGGCACACTCGCCACAACTGTTCGGGACTGGTATTAGGAGAGGTAGTAAGTATCCAGGCTCGCTCATTACTGCTTGGTATGCTATGAAATTTCATTATTCTAGTTGAATGTAGACATATAATCACATTTGAATTGCTATTATTCATACATATGAGTAAAGATATGAAAATACTTTCAAGGCGCTCATCCACGCTTGGCAGCGCGGCCGCGGCAGCAGCAGCAGCATCATGAGACATTATAATCACCCCAAAATAGATAAAAAGGAAGAAAGTCTCCCGTAGAGTGATGGGTTATCCCTAAAATGTTGATGCTTTTTCTCACCGTCTGGCTAGTCAAGCTCAAGCTCTAGTGAAATGTAAACAAACTACGAGCCAGATTCAGCCGTGGCTTCCAAAGGTATTGCTTATTATCATGACTAATGCTCATTATTATATATATTATATGGTTGTGAAGTGCAGTTCTATACACGTGTCACTATTTAGGTCAGTGTAGCACTGCGTGTCACCTTAGATAAGGGTGATTTAGGGTGTTGAGGTGACAGGGAGACGTAGCAGCGGCCACGCCATAACACTAATAGTCACTATTTTAAACAATACACACCTTCTACCACTAAATCACTAGCAACACAGGCTCCTTCCTTTTCCTTATATATCTTAATATGTGATACATCAAAACTCCTTAAAACCCAAGCATTCCAAAGTAAAATGAGAAAATAATACAATTATGTTAAGTTGACAATTCGAGCGGCGATAAGCGGTCTGATATGAAATAAAAAAAAAAAAAAAAAAAAAAAAAAAAAGTCACGCAAATGGAGTCCGTTACATCCGAAGTCCGTTATATCGAGGTTTGACTGTAATAGTATGTCTGAAAGGATGCACCGAACAATGAAAACAATTCTCTCTAACCTGTGTAAGGGTTATCCCACTAGTAGATGGCACAGTTATCTCTTAGAAACCCAAAGAGTGCTGAATAGTGCAGTGCATGAGACAATGGGTACCCAACCTTTCTATGCTTTCTTTTCCCGATACGCTCCGAGGTTGATTAGTGTGAAGTTACCACAAATTGATTCAGAGGAGGAAACAGCAGTGGCACACAAAATCATCAAGAGAACAAATTTGAAAAGAGGTAGAAAATGGCGGGAGAAAGCTAATGTGAAAAGGAAAAACGAAAGGTTGGAGAAAAATTAATTGGCGTGGGTGAAAAGAGAACGCTTTGAGCCGGACACCAACAGAAAACTCTCGGTTAAGTGGTTGGGACCGTACAAAATAGTGGAAGTATTGAGAGATGGTGGTGCATATGTGTTAGAAAATATATTTGACGGTGTACAGAGAGCTGCCGAGCAAATTAAACAATATATAGAACAGGATGGCTGGCTGTTGGAGCCAGCAGAAGCAGTAATAGTTGAGGAGGAACTTAAACAACCACCATCTAGAGAGAGGAGACCAGTGAGGAGATATGTAGAGGAATGTTAATGACAGATGGTAAAAGTCATCTCTAGAGAAAGAGGTATTTTGATGAGAGTTCCTAGACCACTTGGTAAAGGTTAGGGTACGAAAATTTGGGTTACACTTTTGGAGTTGCTGTGGGTAAGCATAGAATTAGAGGGCCACCATACATATAAACATGCACCCTCGGGGGAGTCACAGCCTGGAGTAACTCATTTGCCGTGTTGAGGTAACCTATGGGATGCCCAATTAAGCCCAATTTTCCCATACAGGAACTGGCAAGGGCAAAAAAAGTGGGTATTACACAACCCGTAGTTGCCTGGGTTCGTGGTAAAGGAAAACATTACAGAACTATAGAGGGATGAGTCCAGTTGCAGTTTCTATGTATTTCTTCTTGAAAAGATGTAAGTGAGAAGTGGATAAAGTATAATTGATACATGGGTTCCAATTTGTTACGAGTGGAAAGGACAATTGAGTATGAATCAAAAAAAACATGATGCTCGATAGGTCACTTTTGTCTTGCAGCTGAGTTTTTTTAACCGTTTGTTAAATGAGGTTCTCCTGTATATGAAATCGTCCTCTGTATACAACACCATACTTGCAGTAGATAATTCCACCAATTCAGATAGTTCCAAGGGTGTGGTCCTAAACAATGTCACCAACTAGGAATTCTTCGGAATCACGATCCCTGGATTTTACAGTCCTCTGTTGTTCTTCCTCTTCTTCTCTTCAACTTTTACTTCTTTACTTGAACACTTTTTATTAAACCCACTGCAGTACTGCATCCCCTTTGGGATACCTTGTGTGGTGTTGTGTGATATCTGCTATCGTCTTTCCGATAGGCAGACTCCCTTTTCTTGATTCATCGTGCCTAGGATACTGCAGTAGCATAGAGGCTGCTACAGATCCTCGGTATACCCCCTACCCAAGCACTGATTAATTTCTTCCTACTGCTTGAATTATGATGCAAAATTCTTTCTTATTTCTTTAAATAAACGAATTCTGAAGTGTTTACATGTGCCAATTTTTGACCAACTGGTATTTTTCTTTTGCAGGTGAATAAAATGGATTCGGCCAGAAGATCTTGCAAAAATAAGCCCGATGTATTCTGCTACATCTGCGGCGAATACGCCGTTGTTCCTAACAGGAATCCAAGTCACAAGTTTCATAAAGCGTGCTTACCATACTTATTTTGGTATGAAACTTGGTGACCAGGATAAAGCTTGGGCGCCACACATGGTATGCAAGACATGCACCGAGTATCTGCAATGTTGGACCAAGGGCAAGAAGAGTTGTCTGAAGTTTGGAATTCCCATGGTTTGGAGGGAGCCGACAAACCATGGCACTGACTGCTACTTATGCGCTATTGATTTGACTGGGATCAACAGAAAGAACCGGAGCAGCCTTAAGTATCCTAATCTTGAATCAGCACGTCGTCCTGTAGCTCATTGTGATGAAATTCCAGTACCTGTCTTTGGAGAACTTCCTGACATTAGTGACAAAGATTCCTCCAGTGTTGAAGAAAATGAAGAAGAAGAAGTGGTTCTTGACAATGATGCTCCACATCCTTTTTCCCAAAAGGAGCTAAATGATCTAGTTCGTGATCTCAGCTTGTCAAAGTCCTCTGCCGAACTGTTGGCATCCAGATTGAAGGAAAAAAACCTCCTCTCTGACAGTGCTCGCATCACCTACCGCAACAGACATCAAGAGTACCTCTATTTTTTCTGTGAAGAGAAGGACTTGGTGTACTGTACAGATATTGCGCAGCTTCTGCACAAGCTTGGAGTGCCACAGTACCAACCCGGAGATTGGAGACTGTTCATTGACAGCTGCAAGCAATCGCTGAAATGTGTTCTGCTGCACAACGGCAACCAGTTTGCCTCTGTACCCCTCGCTCACTCCACTACACTGAAGGAGAAGTATGAAGCGGTGAAGTAAGTGCTGGAGAAAATTCGTTTTGATCAGCATGAGTGGTTGATTTGTGTTGACCTGAAGATGGTGAACTTTTTGTTGGGACAACAGTCCGGGTTCACCAAGTACCCGTGCTTTCTGTGCATGTGGGATAGTAGGGACCGAGCTCAGCACTACACGAAGAAGGACTGGCCTGTACGGGAGGAATTGGTGCCTTGCAGAGCAAGGAACGTCATAAACAACCCTCTGGTGGACAGAGACAGGATACTTTTCCCACTGCTGCACACCAAGCTCGGCTTGATCAAACAGTTCACCAAAGCTCTGGACAAGGATGGTGGCTGCTTCACTTACTTGTGCCACGCTTTTCCAGGATTGACCATGGAGAAGTTGAAAGCTGGCATCTTTGACGGTCCTCAACTCCGTCAGCTCATCAGAGATCCAGAGTTTGAAAACTCAATGAACGAAGTGGAACTGGAAGCGTGGAAGGCTTTTGTTCTGGTCGTGAAGAACTTTCTTGGCAACAACAAGGTCAGGAACTATGGAGAACTTGTCACCAATATGCTGACTGCTTTCAGAAACCTCGGATGCAACATGAGCATCAAAATGCATTATTTATTCTCACATATGGATCGGTTTCCTGAGAATCTGGGATCAATGAGCAGCAAGCAAGGGGAGATATTCCATCAGGACATGAAAGTGATGGAGACCAGGTATCAGGGACGCTGGGATGCAGTCATGATGGCTGATTACTGTTGGACTCTGAAGAGAGACATCCCTGCCGCTGAGCATTCTAGGAGTTCGAAGAAACGGAAGTTCAAGCCCTGAATTTTGAACAATGATGACCTAACATCCAATTTACATGTACTTACCTTTATCAATGTCTACTATTCAATGTACACTAATCAATGTTTGTAATATTTAATTAATGAATTGTGTTAAGAAAATGATTTTTTCTCTTAAAAACCTATTTCGGATGAGAAACATTAACAAAATCAACCGAAAATGTCACAAAAATGTAATCGATTTACACTACCCTCCCGAGTTTCACGCTATGCGAGTTTCGCGATCCTCGAGTTTTGCGCTGAGTCCTAAATTCTTACCATCCCGACTTTCGCGCATTAAAACCCTGAGTTTGCGTTTTTTTTTTGTTGTGTGTGTGTGTGTGTGTGTATGTGTGTGTGTGTGTGTGTGCCTGCCTACAGCGCCGTTAGGCAGTGACCTCCAGGAGTGTGATGGTAGGCCCTGGAGGCTAACTTGAGGGCTGTGATGGTTGGCCCTTGCCCGTGGTGGCGCAGACAGAATTTCTATAGTGACGCCTGTGATTAGAGGCTCATGCTGCCTCCTGTGTCCTCCGATGCACTCGCAATCGAAGGTAGAGCTAATGGGCAGCGTGTGGGTGTTCTTAGGCCACTCAACAGTGCAGAGAAAGATTTTAAGTGGATTTTACAGCCCTCATCAAGGTTCGAACTCGGATCACCGAGAACGCCACTCGGAGACTTCTTCTTCTTGTGACCTTTTCTGCTTAGTATCACTTTGTAGGTCGTCTGTCAAGCTCGTTCTCGAGCTTGACATATATCTTGATGCTAGCCACTCTGCTACCACCTCCCATAAGAGACGTACGGGACACGTCTTCCTACCTTCCTGCTTAGTATAGTATTATAATAGGTTTAGTATAGCTTGTATGTAGTTTTGCTTTGTTTTTTTCTTTTGTTTGTGTTTTTCTCTACAGGAGCAGCCGGTGTTGCATAAGATAGGTAACACCTCGAAATAAGTAGCACCTTACATTACAACCCCCGCCGTTCCTTACTTATTTAACACAAAATACTCCTTTATAAGTGATTAACCATGACGTGAGTGGTACTGTGGTTTCTGGAGGTACTGGAGGAGACAGGAGAGAAGAGAGGAAGGCATTGTGACTGTTATTGCCGTATAACACTGTCACACAACCATCAGCTGACAAGATATGTGTCAAGCTCACTCACTCAGACCAAAATAGCATTCGCTGGGTGACTCCCAACTCAAGCTCCTCTCCTCCCTCCTCTTCTCTACGTAGTGTTGGCCGAAGCCACCACCCCAGGAGGCGGGTCACAAACCCTAGGCTAACACCCAGTACCCATTCACTGCTGGGTGGACAGGGGCTTGGGGCATTTTCAGGATATTTTTTTGGGGAAAAAGTGAGTCTTATAAGCTGTAAAATACGGTAGGTACACAGCCCTCAAGTTAACCTCCAGGGCCTACCATCCCACCCCTGGAGGCCACTGCCTAACGGCGCTGTAGGCACACATACACACACACACACACAAAAAAAAAAAAAAAAAAAAAAAAAAAAAAAAAAAAAAAAAAAAAAACGGGACTAAATATGCATTTCTACAGTGTTTTTAATACCCGAGTTTCGCGCTATGCCTCCAGAAGAAAGCAAGCGCGAAACTCGGGAGGGTAGTGTAGTCAGAAGATCGGATTTGTTTAAAATTGACTTAGCACAAAAACCTGACCTGATCGAGAGAAACGGATGTCATTTTCGGATTCAGCGGTGCAAAATTGTCCTAAATCAGTTGAAAAAACTTAGACGACTTACAATTTTTTTTTTTGGTAACCCAGTGTTATGTATCCCCAAACTGGCTAATCTGCTCTCGGTGAGGGTGGTGAAGAAATTAAGAATGCAATACCACTTAATAATTGTTCATTTGAGAGTTGTAATGTCCAACCTATGTTTTTTTGTGTGGATAGAAAACCAATATGTGAATTTAAAAGGAGAGGAGTCATGATCTGTTACTATTTTCTTGTTGTACTTAGCTAGGTACCTGGCAGGATGTGTGTTGAAGGACTGAGGAACAAGAACATTTTTTGTGGGGGGGAGGAAGCCATGTAACGCGGGAAAATGAGTCAAACGGTGGACTCACGATTGACAAAAAGTTTATACTGAGTGGTGAGAGTAAAGTAATATATAGCCATTTATTAAATAATAATTTTTCTTCACTCCTCAGTCCCAATTCATTTTGATATAGGTTTCCGGCCATATGTTTATGTCCGTAGTCACTGGTGACGTCACGGCAAGAAGGCAAGGAAGGGAGCAGGTAGAAATACTCGCTCTCTCTAGCCGAGCCTAGCACGGACTGGTCGTGTGGAGGGAGTGTTTCCCCTGCAACCCTTTAGAAGGTATGTGAGTGGCGGTGTACTTATAAGGATATCTGGTGCATTGATTAGTTCATGACAGACTTGTAACTTGTGTTATGTTATCAGGGTTATGTTATCAGACACCGGCTTGTGGCACACGTGGTCCATGTTGGGTGTTGGGACCAGCTGAGTGACAGCAGACGGTGACCAGCTTGGACACCAGTATACAGAGCTAAGGCCCTATTATAGCTCCGTTATTTATTTATGTAGATAGGTATAGTACCTAATAACGGAGTATTGGAACTTTTGTGACCGTGTTAAGCCCGGATAAGAAACTAGTCGTTTCGGGTATAATTATTATTATTTCGTGATTTTGGTGAAACCATAGGAGTTGTGATGTGATTACTAATCGTGATAATTATAAAGAAACCCTGTTAACTGTTATACCCGTTCATTAAGTCCCAGTTATCCTCATATATTCTCTAAATCTTTAGATTTTTTTCCCCCCACTTTTTGTGGGTGGTGGCAGCGTAAGCGCCAGATTTGTGGAGCCCTTCAAATTAACATCTAGCCACAAGGGGGGCACTACAAGGGGTTCTAGTGAAGAGGAACATAGACCTAGAGACACTAGAGAGGAACAGAAAACGGAGGAAGAGAAAGCAAAGTTCTGCTGGCGAGGGATGGACATGAGTATCGAGAAAAGGTATCGCCAGAGGGAAGGAGCGAGAGGAATGGTTCGGCACACTGAGGAAAGAGCCTAAAAGTAGTCTATGCCAACGTAGACATCAGCAAGTTTAGAGATAAATGACTTCATGAGGAACGAGGAACCAGATGTGTTGTGCTTGGTGGAGACAAAATTGAGTAAGGAGTTAAAAGCACAACTGGGAGATGGAAAATATAACCTGTGGAGAAGAGACCGAGACAATAAAGTAGGAGGAGGAGTAATGATTGCAGTCAAAAAGGAATTGAAAGTATCTAAAGTGGGAAGAAGGAAAAACAGAAATTATTCAAATAAGCTTAGAAACTAGTATAGGAGGAAAAAGTTCGAATGGAGGAATGTATGCCAAGGCATACATTCCACCAAACACTAGATCATGGAGAGGTGATGAATATCAAGATATGTTGAACGCCACAACCAGACAACTGGGGAAACTAATGGAGAAAAGTGCTGACTTGACTTTGGAAGGTGACTGTAGCTGTAAGGAGGTACCCTGGGAGGCGTGCTCTGCAAAAGGAAGTGATGAATCATGGGATAACAAGTTACTTAACTTAGTAATGAATAATGTCATGACCCAATGGGCTGACTACGAGACAAGATTCTGAGGAGAAGGCACACCTGCAAGACTGGATCTGCTGTTCACAAAGGAGGCTGTTCACAAAGGAGACTGTTCACAAAGGAGACTGTTCACAAAGGAGGCTGTTCACAAAGGAGACTGTTCACAAAGGAGACTGTTCACAAAGGAGGCTGTTCACAAAGGAGACTGTTCACAAAGGAGACTGTTCACAAAGGAGACTGTTCACAAAGTTGACTGTTCACAAAGGAGACTGTTCACAAAGAAGACTGTTCACAAAGGAGGCTGTTCACAAAGGAGACTGTTCACAAAGGAAACTGTTCACAAAGGAGACTGTTCACAAAGGAGGCTGTTCACAAAGGAGGCTGTTCACAAAGGAGACTGTTCACAAAGGAGACTGTTCACAAAGGAGACTGTTCACAAAGGAGACTGTTCACAAAGGAGACTGTTCACAAAGGAGGCTGTTCACAAAGGAGACTGTTCACAAAGGAGGCTGTTCACAAAGGAGACTGTTCACAAAGGAGGCTGTTCACAAAGGAGACTGTTCACAAAGGAGACTGTTCACAAAGGAGGCTGTTCACAAAGGAGACTGTTCACAAAGGAGGCTGTTCACAAAGGAGGCTGTTCACAAAGGAGGCTGTTCACAAAGGAGACTGTTCACAAAGGAGGCTGTTCACAAAGGAGGCTGTTCACAAAGGAGGCTGTTCACAAAGGAGGCTGTTCACAAAGGAGGCTGTTCACAAAGGAGGCTGTTCACAAAGGAGGCTGTTCACAAAGGAGGCTGTTCACAAAGGAGGCTGTTCACAAAGGAGACTGTTCACAAAGGAGGCTGTTCACAAAGGAGGCTGTTCACAAAGGAGGCTGTTCACAAAGGAGGCTGTTCACAAAGGAGGCTGTTCACAAAGGAGGCTGTTCACAAAGGAGGACTGTTCACAAAGGAGGTGTTCACATAGGAGGCTGTTCACAAAGGAGGCTGTTCACAAAGGAGGCTGTTCACAAAGGAGGCTGTTCACAAAGGAGGCTGTTCACAAAGGAGGCTGTTCACAAAGGAGGCTGTTCACAAAGGAGACTGTTCACAAAAGAGGCTGTTCACAAAGGAGGCTGTTCACAAAAGAGGCTGTTCACAAAGGAGGCTGTTCACAAAGGAGACTGTTCACAAAAGAGGCTGTTCACAAAGGAGGCTGTTCACAAAGGAGACTGTTCACAAAAGAGGCTGGCGTTCACAAAGGAGGCTGTTCACAAAGGAGACTGGCATTATTGATAACTTGGAATACTTGTGTCCATTTGGAAAGGGTGACCATGTTGTACTAGTTTGAAAATACAGAGGATATTGTGGAACCCAAGGATGAGAGATAGAGAAAGGGAAGATACAATTATAGAAAAGCAAACTTTGGGGTTTACAGAAGTTCTTTACTGAATACAATTGGTGGAATTCCACGCCACCAGACCAAAAATGTGGAAGATAAGTGGGACTATTTCTTGGAAATGTATAATATTACTGTTGATATGTATGTACCAGAGATAACAGGGAAGGAAAACTGGAAGAACGGCTGGTTTACTAGAAGATATGAAGTAGAAAAAAGAGATAGAGGTGTTGCATGGAACAGACTGGGAAGGAAGATGAATAATAGAACAAGGGAAGAATACAAGTGAGCTAGAAATGAATACGTAAAAATCCGCAACGCAAAGATGAAGCGAGGAATTATGCAAGAGGCATAATAGAAAAATGCTTGAACAAACTAAATTTGTTTTATAGGTTTTTAAACGGGAAATTAAAGCAAAGAAGGGATTAACAAGCTAAAAGTGCAAGGGACAGTCTACGAAGAGCCAGTAGCACAATAAAAACAGCACAGTACTAGGTGATATAAAAGTGGGAAAGCAGGAAATTATGAAATTATTGGAAGCCCAAGACATAAATAAAGCACCGGGTCCGGAAGGAGCTTAAAAGTGGAATTTGAAGGAACGTAGGGAGCAACGGGTAGATAAAGCACACAGTCTAGTTACATGTAAAGTACCCTAAGCATGGAAAAGAGCATCAATTGTCCCCATATATAAAGGGTGAAGCAAGAAGGAATCACTAAATTACAGATCGATCTCCTTGACTAGTGTAATAGGACAGCTATGTGAGAAGATAGTAAGAGACAGATGGGTTAAGTATCTTGAGAAAATGAGGATCCTATCAGACAGACAATTTGGATTCAGAGCTGGGAGTTCCTGTAAATTAAACCTGCAATGCTTCTTCTCAAAGATGATCGACATCGATTGTAGTACAAGAAAGAGATGGTTGGGTGGATTGTGCTTACTTGGCTCAGAAGAAAGCATTTGATAAGGTACCCCATAAAAGATTGTTGTGGAAACTGGAATACAAAGGACTGGATGGGAATGTCCTGAAATGGATGAAGGACTACCTTAAAGGGAGACAGATGAGAACCGTAATAAAAGACTGTGCATCAGGGTGGAGAAGTGTGTTCAGTGGAGCACCTCAAGGCTCGGTATTAGCTCCTGTTAAGTTCCTGATTGATGTTAATGACATGGCGTCTGATTTGAAAAGTTATGTGAGCCTGTTTGCAGATGATGTGAAAATTATGAAGAAAGTTAAAAAGGAGGAGGACTGCAGACTCCTACATGAATGTTTGGATAGAATATATGAATGGAGTCTAACATGGAAAATGGAATTTAAATAAATTCACTTATTTGGACAAAGAAATGATGATAAAGATGATTGTATCAATGATTCAACTAAGGTTGGAATATGCAGCAGTGGTTTGGTCACCGCAGAAAAGAAAACTATAAGAAAAATTGAAAGAATACAAAGGGCGGCAACGAAGATGGTACCAGGCTCAAGATTTATTGAACCAGGAAAGACTGTCAAGATTACATTTTCCAACCCTGGAAAAAATAAGGGAAAGAGGTGCTCTGATTACTGTGTCCAGGGTTTGCAAGGGACTGGAAAATGTTGATAGGGGGGATATGTTTTTGTGGAACAAATGAGATCCGGGAGCCTGGGATGTCCTGGGAAGACATTGAAGAAGACCCCATGCAAGAGTATTACTTCCAATACAGATTCAATGCACTGTGGAATAACCTGGATAAAGAGGTAGTACATGCCAAGAATAAATATTCACGATTTCAGAGCCAAGCTGGATAATAGTAGCTTTGGAGAAGAGACAGTACAAGCTTAGCTCTTTTTCTGTGAATCACAACTAGATGAATACTAGATGAACAGACCACCTGCTTTACTTCACATAGGCTTACATTGTACAAACAACTATGTCAGACAGCCAACCACTTGCTATGCTGGACAGTGAATAATTAATAATGATTATGGAAATAAGCCAAATGGCAAACATTAAATGTAGGATATAGCAACAGTAGTCAGCATAACAGTGTAAATATACATATAGCAAGGTCTTCCATTTAGCGTATCGTATTCAGATTTGGTGACCCCAATCAACTACTACCAAATTATCTTTGGTGACCATATTCTCCCATTTGGTGATTACTTTCCACTCTAGGAAACACTATATCGTATTTGTCAACCATATTCTTGCATTTTGCAAATATCCTTTCCCCTCTAACTGGGGAGGCGGTGGCAGAGTGGTTAGGGCCTGCAAGTGGCGTGCTTGGTGTGCATGGGCTTGGTATACACAGGGAGGCAGCATGAACCTCTGATCACAGGCGCCACTATAAAAATCCTGTCTGTGCCACCATGGGCACAGCCATCACAGCCACAGCGTCTACCATCTGAGCCTGGCAGTCATTACCTACAGGCATTATAGCAAACCCCCCTCCAAATCTCCTGGTGTATATTTCCCAGCTAAAAATAAGTAGTTTTTTTTAGTTACCTTTTATTCTATCTATTGGTTTTCAATGACTGATAAAAAAAAAGGTTTTAAATCACAAATAAGCAAAAAAGGGTTGACTATGTAAGGGCTCCAAATACCAAGTAACCATTTTCTTATTGGTTTGATTACTAGCATTTGGCAAGCTTTGTCTGACACTAATCAGTCGCCCAATGCGAGGCCTTACTGTAAGTCTGAGTAGTCATGGGTTTGCTCACCCCTTTGTCCTTGCGCTGGGCTTTCTTCCTCCTCACCACTTGTCCTCCCTTCATCATGACGCTCTTCTTCCCTTGCTTCTCTGAGAAGTAAAGGGATTGGGCCTGTGGAGAAAATAAAAGTCAGTGTAGTGAAAAAACTGGGATTTAAAAAATAAGAACATGCAATAAAATTTCTAAAAAAAATGTATGCAAAAAATATTTCAAAAGCAAGTGGTGTTACAAGAGGATTATGCCAGTGGCAACCACAGTAGATAACTGAATCAACGTGCTGCATGCAGAAAAAACCTGTTGACTGTGCAATGCAAACATTCATTAAATGAGAATTCAATGACATGATACACTTTACAGGGAGGTCCCGAAGATACGAGCAGTTAGGTTCCACCTGGCATACTCGTAAAGCGAAATCTCGTATAGTGAAATACACAACTAATGGTAAAATATAGGTTTGGTTTCAGGACCCCATCAAAGACATGTTTTTCAAGCTAATATAAACTATACCAAACACAACAAACACACAACGTCTATATTACCCACACTGTACTGTACTACCTATTCTGTAGAAAAAGCATCCTGAAAGAGAAAATAGCACACAAAAGGTTGTACTGTAGAGGGACGGGGTTGTACAAGACGTACTGTAGGGGACGCCACGTGATACAAGAGAGGGTAGGGTAGGTAAGGGACAAGGGAGGGGTGCGCAGACCTCTTCCACTGCCCACAAACTCGTCTCTGCGCATCTGAATCATTGTACATTGTTGTGTACACTTTAGCTAGACACGGGTTACACCAAACACAGAGTTCACACACAGGTTTATTTCGGCGGGAATATGTAGGTACAGCGGAGGAATGCCACGAGGAACAGAGAGAGGAGTGGTGTCCTCTCACTGTGGTGGTAGGTAGGTAACTGCCAGAAGCTGGTCTAGGAAGCCGGGGCGGGAACCCAGCAACGGAGGTGCGGGAGGAATTTGGGTCACGAGCGAGTCAGGTCCACGCCAGGTGTTGGCTTGACCTTTAGGGGTAATTAGCCAGGTGTGCGGCCCCAAGCTTGGGGCCACCACAACATCATCATACAGCCCAGATACATACGTGGTAGGGCGCGCATTTTGAACTTGGTAATTTTACTCACAACAGTTTGAATGTCGTAGCATTGGATTTTCGATCTCGTATATTGAAAATAGACCCTAATTTACTCAGCTGTATCATTGATTTCTCGTATACCGAATGCTCGTATAACGAGACCTCCCTGTAATTACAGCGAGGCCCCGTGACTGGATGTCATGGGTCATGACTTATATTAGGCATTGAATCTCCTGATGCTTTGTGCATCGATACACACCTTTGTTTTCCAAGATATTGATTTTCTTGCTGGCAGGGGATTGCCAGAGGGCACCAGGGGCGGATTGGCCATAGGGCACACCGGGCTGTGTCCCGGTGTGTCGGAGGGTTTGACGGCCATATTCCTAATTGACTCCGATGAGCTTCGACACCATGTTACAGCGAGTGTTGGTAGTGTACGTCCCAATTTTCCAGTGGGGATCACCAGAATATTGCCAACAATCGCAAGAAATTCATCGGGCAGGGGGTACCGCCAGAAGCTGCGCCTTAGTATTAACAAAAGCTACAAGTTCTCATCAATATCTTCACAATAATGCATAATTGTACTGTATTTTATGAAATTGAAGTTAAGCTGTCCTAAATGTCTCCCCTGAAATAGCTTGACAAAAGAAATAATACAGTGTAACATGCTTGCATAGATGGTATTAGATGTTATTGTTTTCCTCCATTATTTACACTTTTCAAGCATTGTCAAGGCCTCCTGTACCATACAACTATAATGGGAATACCTAAACCGTCTTATGGGAGGCATTAAGAGTTTGTAAGACCCTAGAGTATTTAAGGAATAAGGGAGCGGAGCGTAATAACGTCAGTTGTAATACATCTGCGAAGTCACGTTTGGGCGCCTCGATGCCTGCCTCGGGGTGTTGTGCTTTGATGAGGTCACCTCTGTCTTATATCTCCATCTATTCCTTGCTCTAGGGCCTTACAAACTCTTAATGCCTCTCATAAGACAGTTTAAGTATTCCCATTATAGTTGTACTAGCCGCAAAGCCGCCCTCCGGGCGGACTTTTTGGCTAGCTCCAGCGGAGGGCTATTGGTGGGCCTTCGGCCCACCACCTGTGTTTGGTGGGCCTTCGGCCCACCAAACATGGGCTCTCCAGATAGCCCCTTCTAACTTTCCTGAAATCATGGATGTAGAAATGTATGTATTCCCCCCACCCATCACTCACCCATTACCCATCACCCCCCACCCATTCACTCACCCATTACCATCACCCCCCACCCATTCACTCACCCATTACCCATCACCACACACCCATTCACTCACCATTACCCATCACCCCCCACCTATTCCCTCACCCATCACCCATCACCCCCCACCCATTCACTCACCCATCACCCCACACCCATTACCCATTCACTCACCCATTACCCATCACCCTACATCAAGGCTTCCTCAATTCTCGCAACCCACTTTTGTTTTCACAATTCTCGCTAATAGGCTGCAAAAAAAAAAAAAAAAAAAAAAAGATCGGATCATCTCATAATTGGACTTATGACCTTCCCCTGATCAACCTGATTCCAAAAATGTGCCATATGAGGTGTTTGCGCCACGGGGGGCGGAACCTATACCACACACACACACACACACAGACAGACAGACAGACAACAGACACACTTTCGCTTATATTATTATAGATGGCACAGTAGGTCTTGACGATGCTTGAAAAGTGTAAATAATGGAGGAAAACAATATAGTCCTGCAGCCAAATGGTGATTTAGGGAATGACTGCATTGGAGTCCAGCCAAAGTTTTGTTGTTGTTTATTATACTTTGTGAGCTACTTATTCAGAATCTTGGTCATGCCACTCAGGTAGGCTTGGGGAATTTGAAATATTCAAAAGTCTGCTGAAAACTTGAAAAAACACAAAATAATCAAAACTTCATTATTATTCACTTAAAAACATACTTTTTAGATTTATTTATAGGTTTTGGCACCAAAGGAATATGATGGTATATGTCCCAAAGGCATACCATGCATGCATATACAAGATGGCTGCCAAAATGGCTGTCACAAATATGAAAAACACTAAAATTGTTTCGTGCAATCTTTTCTTACCACTTCTTACTATTGAAAACAGCATTACCAATGCAAGAGCACTACCCTCCAGAGTTTCACGCTATGCGAGTTTCGCGTTGAGTCCTGAATTCTTACCATCCCGACTTTCGCGCATTATCTCCCAGAGTTTCGCGCTGCTTTGTACACATTTTTGTGTGTATTTACCTATTTGTATTTACCTAGTTGTAACATACAGGAAAAGAGCTATGCTCGTACTGTCCCGTCTCCAAATCTACCATTATCCAGTTTGCCTTTGAAGTCCTGAATACTTCTTGCATTAATCACTTTTGCATCAAGGTTGTTCCAGGCTTCTATGCTTCTATACGGGAAGCTGTATTTTTTTATATCCCTCTTGCATGCTGTCCTTTTCAATTTCTTCTCATGACCTCTTGTACTTCTGTCATCCCACACAAACAGATCTTCTCTATCAATTTTTTCCAGACCCATTGATACTCTATACACTGCTATAAAATCTCCCCTTTCTCTTCTTTTCTCAAGTGTTGGGAGTTTTAGTCTTGAAAGTCTTTCTTCATATGGTAAATCTCTCAGGCTTGGAGCCATTTTTGTGGCTGCTCTTTGTATTCTCTCAATCTTCCTTATATCCTTCTTTTTATGTGGTGACCAAATCACTGCCGCATATTCCAACCTTGGTCGAATCAGAGATGTTATCAATTTCTTGATCATCTCTTCATCCAGATATTTGAATGCCATTCTTATATTCCTCAGCAACTGATATGTATCTCCTGTGATCTTGTTTATATGCTTCTCTGGTGACAAATTGTCCTTAATCCATACCCCAGATCTTTTTCGACCTTTGTTTTGATTATCCATTCATTTCCCATCGAATACTTTCCTCTCTGTCTCTTTTGCTACTGCCCATTTCCATCGCTTTACACTTTTGGCATTAAACTCCATTTCCCATAGTTGACTCCATCTGAAAATCTTATCTAGATCCTTTTGTAAATCCTCACAGTCCTCTTACTTTCTACTTTTCTTAGTAATTTAGCATCATCAGCGAATAAACTCATATAACTGTTTACTCCTTCTGTCATATCATTTACATATACCAAGACATCATGGGGCCAATATGAACCTTGAGGAACTCCACTTATCACACTGCACCATTCTGACTTTTGATCTTTTATTACTGTTCTCATCTCTCTGTTGCTCAAAAAGTCTTCCATCCACTTCAGCAGACCGCCCTTCAATCCTCCTACATGTTCTAGCTTCCAGAGCAGTCTCTTATGAGGTACCTTGTCAAATGCCTTCTTTAGGTCCAAGTAAATGCAATCGAACCACCCCTCTCTTTCCTGTGTCACATCGATCACTCTCGAGTAAAAGCTCAATAAATTCGTTGTACATGACATTCCTCCTCTAAATCCAAACTGGCCACCTGCAAGTGTGTTTGTCTCTTCCAAATATTTCAACCATCTGTCCTTCACAATTTTTTCACACATTTTTGCCACTACACTTGTTAATGATACTGGCCTGTAATTTAGTGGTTCTTCTTTGTCACCTCCTTTGTGAATTGGCACAATATTTGCTCTTTTCCAGTCAAGCGGGACTCTGCTCTCCTTGAGTGAACTCTCAATTACACTATGTAATTTTCCTGCTAGTTGGTTACTGCACTCTTTCATTATCCAGTTCGACACTCCATCTGGACCCGGGGCTTTTCTCACATCTTGACTTTCCATTAGCCTTTTTACTTCTATTATGTCTCCTTTTATGTCTTCCATTATATTTTCTTTTGCTATTATATTTTTCGTTTTAAATTCACTTTCTCTTGTAAATACAGTCTGTAAGCACTTATTCATCACCTCGGCCTGTTATAATGCATCTTCATACACCTATGCCTTTACTTTCAGCTTATCTATTCCTTCCTTGTTTTTTAATTTTCATAATATATCTATAGAAAAGTTTGGTATTCTCTTAATTTTTCTATTATATTCCTCTCATAGTTACTTTTTTCTCTTCTCTTTCGGATTCTTACATATTCATCCTAGTTGTTTTCCCTTTTCCCCCAAAGTCTCCACTTTTTTTCTCCTATTCCATGTTTTTTCTTTTTACTTCATTCACATTTTTCTTAAAACATTCATTTTTTCTTTCTCTGATAACTCCTTGGAACATAACATTTAAACTTGGTGAAATTCATGTTATACCGTTTTTTCTCGTCTGTCTCTGTATGGTCTTAATCATGTCTTGTCCTCCAAAGTTTTATCCGTCAAATTTGCTTTTCTCCATGTTTTCCTTCTTATGTTCTTCTTTTCCCTCGTTTTTGCTATCATTTATTTCAATTCAATAAGTTGTCGTTTTCAAGTGTGGCCACTGATACTTTACTTTACTAATTATTTCAGTTTTTCCAGTAGGTTATCTTGATTCCAACTACCTCCTGATCGTGTTTCTCTTAATCCACTAGTCATGATGTTACCATCAAATCACATTAAACCCCATTAGTTTCCTCCTTCAGTATCCTTATTCCCAGACTTCTTGCAGTTAAAGTCTCCATCCAAAATTATGTTCTCACGTAATTTTCATCGATTTTAAACATTTGCTTGTCTCTTATCATGTCTCCTACTCTCTCCACCCCAGGAATTTCCTTAGGTGGAAGTAAAATTACTAACGGCGTCTCACTAGCACTTTTTCCGTCTAGTTTTTTTCGCCCTTCCTAACAAATAAACCTTTCTGACTGCAAAGTCAGCAAGCCGTCACCACCAGAATCGTTCGCCGCATCACCTAGCTGTTGATCGTAAAAAATTTGTTTTTTGTTAGTTTTAACATTTTGGGTAATGATTTTCATTAATCCTAAGTTTAGTTTGTTTATTAAACCTTAAGTTAGTTAGGTTTTCTTAAAATATACAAGGTAAGGTTAGGTTTATTTTTTTTTATTATTTTGTTTTTTTCTTTGGCAAAATAAAACTAGCTCCTTACAACCCATCCTATTGTACCAAGAAAATAGTCTTTGTCTCTTGAAACGACCGCGGGAAAATCTGGCCATTTTTTTTTTTTTTACCGGGCGGCTATAATTAAGTGCCTTTTAAAGCATTTAAATTGTAGTAGAACAACTTCTTTCATGACATCGTAAAAAAAGTTTAAACTGGAAGGCTTTGGGGCCCGCCAACTTCTGCGATTATGCAAACCAAAAAACATGTTACCGAAATTTGGAAATAGGTCTTATTATTCTATTGCCGTTTCTTTTTGCGTGCTTTCCTGTTCCTGTATGTTTGTTTTTTTTTGCAAGAATATTCTAAATTCAATAATAGGTTAAGTTTTGGTTAGGTGGGGCATTTATGATTCAAAACCACTGTGTGTTGGGAGTTCAAAGGGGATAAAACTTTTTCCCCACTCTAGGCATTTTGGTTCTTAAACCCACGTGTCAGGGTGTGTCTGGTGGGTCACTCTTTTAGTAAAACTTTTTCCCACCTCTAAAACATTCATAATTCTTAAAAACCACTGTGTGTCGGGTGTGTTTGGGGGAGGTGACCCATTGTAGCAAATCTTTTCCCACACTTAAACATTCATAATTCTTAACACCACTGGTTCAGGGTTTTGAGTGAGGTGACCCTTGTAGCAAATCTTTTCCCCCACTCTAAAAAATTCATAAATTTTTAACACCACTGTGTGTGGGGTGTGGGGGTGAGGGCACTCTTTTTAGTAATCTTTCCCACCTTAAACTTATAATTTTAACACCACTGTGTGTCAGGGGTGTGAGGGAGGCATCTTTGTAGTAAAAACTTTTCCCACACTCTAGGCTTTATATCTTAACACCACTGTGGGTTTTGGGTGTGTTTGGTTAGTGATCTTTTTAGCAAATTTTTTCCCACACTTAAACTTCTAATTTTAAAACCACTGTGTTCAGGGTGTGTTTGGTGAGTTTTACCTTTGTAGAAAAACTTTTCAATCGAGTCATGCGAGAGAGTTGGCTGTTTATAGAACCGGCTTTAAATGATTCATGTACAATAGTCACTTGAAATTTATAATACTTCTAAAGTAGAATTATAATTTGCAAAAAATTTTGATTTATACGAAAATCTTTAAAGTAATCATATGGATTTTGATTTTTAAAAAAGTTGACTTCAACTTTTCAGACCCCAGACGATCACGACGGCTGCCTCAGACTTACGATCAGAGGCTAACTAGTCAAGGAGAAAAAAAAAGTCAGAGCGACGAAGTTCGACTAACTAGACGGAAAAAGTGCTAGTGTGACGCCGCCTTAAGTCTCTTATTCTTCCTTTTTTCATCACCAACTCTACCTTCAACACCTCGGCCATTCCTTCTCCTTTCTCCACATTTCCTACTACCACATCCTTCCTTGTTAACATCATTACACCACCTCCCTTTTTCTGGTTTCTGTTTCTCCTCCATACATTATATTGACCCTCCCCAACTGGCACATCCTCAGAATCACTCAGCTTCGTTTCAACTAGACCTAATATGTCTGGTTTCTTGGCTCTCAGGTAATCGTTTATTTCTGTTAATGTTGACTCTAGCCCATTTATATTTGTATACGATACCTGCCATCCTACTTCATTTTCCTTTGAACTGTCTTCTCTTACTCTTTCTCTTTTAGATACCACTTCTTCAGTTTTTGGTCTAAAACTCTCCAATAGAATTTCTGTTTTTCCTCTTCCGTCCTCAGTTCGTTTTTTGCTTTGGCTTCTTTAAACAGTATATTCAGACTGGCTCTTTCTTCCTCATTCATATCTTTTCTTATCCATATTTTCTTGTATTCTTCTGTCTTTGCCAGTTTCCATGCCTTAGACAATATATCTAGTGCTGTATTTTGTGACCTGAACTTAACTTTCAAGGGGCGGGCCCCTCCCTCTTCATATTTTCCTAATCTATGTATTTCTTCTATTTCTTCTTCTACCTCCGTATTTTCTTCTACTACTTTAAATATTTCTTTGGACACTTTCTGTTCTTCCTCTTCTCTCAAGTTTTTCTTGGGCAGCACTTTTTCCATCTTCCATGTCTTTCTTTCGTCTTTCATTTCCTCTTGTGTCATTTTCCATTTATTATGGACAGAAAACATTTCAGCATGCAGCTTCTCTACCCTTTCATCGTCTTGTTTACCGTTAACCTCATCCACTCTATTTTTCAAAATCGTATTATCTTTCTCCAGGACGAATACTCTTTTTTCCATCTTATCTAATTTCTCCATTAGATCGTGTACCACATTTTCCAGCATTATGACTCTTCTTTGGTTCATTTTCAACCCTAATATGTCCTTTTCATTGGTTGCAAAACCATCAAACGGAGTTTTGGCGGGACTTTCCATCTTGTTTACGTTTTTCACGGTCTATTTTTTCACTTTTTCAGGCTAATCCTATGGAGACAGGACAATTTACTTCATAGCTCTTACCTGCAGATACTCAAGGTCTTTTGTGGTCATCTGCGTCCTTGTTTGGCCACAGCAGCCAATCACAATGGCCAGTTGTGTTGGGAGCCCTCTGAGCGCGTCTGTACCACAGCCGATCAGCTGATCGTGTGTAATGTGTGTGTGTGTGTGTGTGTGTATTTACCTAGTTGTATTTACCTAGCCCAACTTTTTCTTATGGGGGTGGCCGGGGCGGTGCAGAGGCGGCGCCTGCCCGTCGAATCACTCCTGGGTTCTTCGTGTGGGCTCGTGGAACGTTCTGAGCCTCTCAGACGATCATCGACTACCTCTCCTATCGGGCGAGCTCAGTAGGCTGAGGGTGGATATAGTGGGACTCTCTGAGACGAGGAGGCCTGGCAGTGGCGAGACTAGCAGTGGGGGTTACACCTACTACTGGTCCGGCATGAGCAATGGTCACCGTGTAGCTATAGGCATCTCCAGCAAACTGCAGCCATCAGTTGTTGAGGTTACTCCGGTTGATGAGCGTATAATGCGGGTGAGGATGAAACACATTCTGGGTTTCATGTCTCTTGTTGCAGTGTACGCTCCTACCGAGATGCGTAAAACTGAAGAGAAGGAGATGTTCTACGCCAAACTCGACTCTGTATTAGACCAGTGTCCTCCTCGGGACACACTCATTGTCTTGGGCGACTTCAATGCTACTACTGGCACTGTGAGAGATGGCTACGAGTTGTGTGTTGGTCCCCATGGCTCCGGTACCAGAAACACCAACAGTTCTCTGCTTCTGAACTTTGCAAGGTCCAGAAGGTTGAGAATTGCAGGTTCTTGGTATCAGAGACCAGAGCTGCACCGCTGGACATGGTATAGTAATGCCGGAGGGGTAGCTAAGGAGATCGACCACATCCTCGTTAGTACTCGTTGGAGGATCCTCCAGAACTGCAGGGTTTACCGGAGTGCTGAGTTCTTTGGAACAGATCACAGACTTGTTGTTGCTACACTTAAGCTTCATGTCAAGTCCAGAAGAATCTCAAGAGGTAACCATACTGTGTTTCATCTTGAGAAACTGAAGGACTTGACATGTGCTCATGAGTATGCGGTGGCAGTCTCAAATCGGTTTGATGTGCTCGGTGCTCTCGGGGATCATGTAGAACTGTGGGATACCTTCAAACGTGAACTCTACAGGCTGCCAAGGAGTGTATTGGGGAGCGCCCGAGGTCAAGGCTGGTTTTGTCTCGACNGAGGAGAGAGAGAGAGAAGAGAGAGAGAGAGAGAGAGAGAGAGAGAGAGAGAGAGAGAGAGAGAGAGAGAGAGAGAGAGCGAGAGAGAGAGTGGTGATCACCGCACGACTGTCGCTCACATAAATCAGGTCCTCCAAACCGTCATCTCATGGGGTCGTCGATGGCAAGTGGATCTCGCTCCAGAGAAAACCCAGGCGATGCTCATCTCCCGACGACAACGTCCTCCTGATACTCCCATCCCTACCATCTTACTGGGTGGGAGGCCGGTGCCCCTGCAGACGTCCCTCTCCATACTTGGGGTGGAAGTGAATAGCGTCCTGACCTTCACCGACCACATCCGAACCATTGCAAGGAAAGCCGCCTGGAAACTTAGCTGTGTCCGGCGTGTCTCACACCTTCCTGACTCCCAAGGGATCACCACCTTATATGCAGCTTAAGTCCGCTCCCTTATGGAGTACGCCCCTCTCACGTGGTCTTCCTGCCCCCCTTCGTACATGAGCCTTCTTGACAAGGTACAGGCCCGAGTCCAACGGTTAATACGTCTGAAGGCTCTGCAGGACCAGCTTCTCCCTCCTCTGCAACCCTTGCAGCAGCGTCGCGACGTAGCAGGTCTGTGCGTCGTGTACAAGACACACAAGCAGCATGTCCCGCACCTGGCTGCTCTCCGACAGCCCTGGGCAAGACCACACGGCCACACCACACGAACTGCTGCTACCAGGGACCATCAACTGATCGTTCCTTTTGCCAGGACGGAGACCTCTCTGCGATTCTTCCTTCCACGCTACACAAGAATGTGGAACCTGCTGCTGGTACAGCAGACACAGCTTCACTCCACCTCGTCACTCCAGACCTTCAAGAGTGCTGTGAACGCCTGGATAAGGCAGCCATAGTATTAAGTACCTACCTGTAAACCTGTAAACCCAATGATGCTTAAGTTCAACTATGTCTATATATATATTATTAGTTGTGAAAAATAAAATGTAAAATTAGAATAGTAACACATGTACATGTAAAATTAATTTAGTAGTGAAATAGTGAATTAGAGAAATAGAGAATTTAAAATAGTAACCCATGTATGTATGTTAAGCTAGGAATAATCTACACATTCCTAAAGTCAAAGATAGTTCTCAATAGTTCAGCTGAAGCTCCTGACTGTAAAACCTTTTAGAATAAAGGTAAAAAAAAAATTTAAAAAAATAAAAAGAGAGAGAGAGAGAGATCGGCGAGGGACATATTCTTAACCTGTTAAAAATTAAATTAAAAGATAAAAGCCTTGACACTTGTGGCATTTTTTTCTCATCAGAATTACATATTTTATTCCGTTCACTTTTTTCCCTCTCGTAATAAGGCTTCACTTTTGATTTTCTTTTCTTTCACCCTCCAAAGTATTAACTATTATAATAACTAACATTTCCTACCTAATTTTTGACTCAATTTTACTTATGGTTTTTAGAGTTGATATCTTTGTTAGTTTTTTTTTTCCCTGCTTTTTATTTTTATTTTGTTGTTTTTCTTTGTTTTTTATGACTCGATTTCCTGTCTCGTTATTCATATATTCTATTTTACTCTCGTCTTTTTTTTTCCTTCCTTTCTTTTCTTCGTTTTTCCTTTTTATGCCTTCCTTTGTATCTAGCTTACATTGTCCATCTATCCTAGAATCCATCAGTAGGCATGCGCTTTTATGCTACATTTTACCGGGATTATTTTTATTTTGACTATTTGCACTTAGGTTTTGCTTGTAAATTAAATTGTTTTACATTACGGCGTGACAATTTTTTGAGAGTGAGAGAGAGATAGAGAGAGAGAGAGACGAGAGAGAGAGAGAGAGATAGAGAGAGAGAGATAGAGAGAGAGAGAGAGAGAGGAGAGAGAGAGAGAGATATAGAGGAGAGAGAGGAGAGGACAGAGACAGAGCCAGAGACACCAAGAGACAGGAGAGAGTTTTTTTTATTAACTTATTACATCACGTCGCATGGATATAAAGTTTGTGTCTGGTCGAAATAAAAAGTCGAAAATGTTTGAAGCAAAAGTTAAAGTGCGCGCGCTCTCTCTCACACCATCACACACACCACACCACACACACTAACTCATACACACAAAACACACACACACACACACACACACACACACACACACACACAACATACACCACACACACACCACGACACACCACATACACACACACACATACCACACACACACACACACACACACACAGACGACCACACACAAC
>JACEEZ010019100.1:0-5000 GCA_016584305.1 Chionoecetes opilio | reverse complement strand
CAATGGAATACGTGGTAATGCTCACAACTGGTTAAAAGGGTTTTTAAGTTCATAAAAAGCAATATACATCATATAATAATACTCATCTCCTTTTAATGACATCACATGTGGAGTAACCCCCGGGTTCAATTCTTGGTCCTTACTTTTCTTAATATACATATTGACATCATTCGTAGCCCGTAAAAAACTTAAATTCATACTTTTTGCTGATGATACCACAAACTTCATTCAAGGGCCACAATCTTGAAAATATTACAATTTTCATTGAATGAAGATTAAATAAGTTTCAAATTGGTTAAGAGCAACAAATTAACTTTAAATATTAATAAAACTTGCTTTATGGTTTCCAGTCCCCTTATGACTCAGCCAGTACACACCAAATAAAGATAAATAATCTATCATTACATGAGGTTTTCGAATTTAAATTTCTAGGGATATATATAGATAGTAAGTTGAAATGGAAAGAACATATTGATATGGTGAAATCTAGGATATCGTTATACACAGGCATACTTTACAGACTAAGGCACTATTTGAATGTAAAATGTTTACTACAAGTTTTATTTTACCCTAATATATCCACATCTTTTTTATTGTTCATCTTTATGGGGGGGTGCCTATAAAACCTTCATTGACAGCCTCTTTATTAGCAGAAAAATTGTTACGTGTTATGTTCTTTAAAATCGTTATGACCATACCATCAGTATTTTCCGAGACTTCAAGTTATTAAAGTTTTTAGGATATTTCAGGTATATATATACTCCTTCAAACCAATCTTTTTGTACATAAATCCATACACTCTTTACCTTTAGACCTTGGCTTTAGAGCAATACCCTACAATGTAACCCGAAGACCACATGATTTACGTATACCATTGTGCGGACATCACATGCACAACAGAGTATCTTTTCAAGAGGAAATAAAAGCTGGAACAACTTTTCCAGAACATTTTATTACTGATGAAAACTTAAAATCTTTCAAACGTAACTTGATAAAAAGCATGCTTGACAAAAACAATGAAAAATTTTATAAACTCTTTACAACCATAATGTCATATTGTGGTTTTTTTTTTTTTATGGTTATCAAGATTTTTTTTTTTTTAAAGCATTTAAAATGATTGGTTTACTATTGTTAACTTCCATATTATCATCCATAAAATGTTATATTTTCAAAATGGCCTGACCAGTCCCTTGCTATGTTATTATGTATTATAGCTTTCAGGTCCTATAAAAGCTTCGGCTTATTGGACCTGGCCTTATCACTATATGTAATATGTTCATATGTACACAACTACATGGCCAAATAAATATATCAATATCAATATCAATATCTTCTCTAAATAATTTTCCTTGTTCACCCTGTTCTTATTTTTTGTTCTCCGTTCTTCTCGCTTCTTTCTCTTTCTTTATCTGCTCCCATATTTTGTTCATTTTACATCATCATCATCATCATCATCTTCTATTATATCAATTTCTCCTTCCTCTTATTTTTCTTTGTTCTTTTTTACTTATTTTCTACCTTTTTTCTCGTCTTTTCTTTTTCTGTTCCTGCTCTTTGAATTTTTCTTTTTCTTTTATCACTTGTTTTTCATCATCATCATCATCATCATTAACATCATATATTATTATTTTCTTTTATTTCCTATTTTTATTTTCTTCGTATTATATATATTTTTTTCTAGTTTCTTCATCTTTTCTTTTCTTTTTATTCATTTTCTTCAAACAACAATAACAATAATAAGTCTGCATCAGTAAGTCTTATTATAACCATGGCTTTTACTTTGATAGTGAAATATGCGATGTAAATACCGCAGAGTTTATTTACACCGGCGTTGTCTACAGTACGCGAACAAAATTAGACATATTAAAGGTAAGAGGTCTGTGAAGGAATAAGGTATGTGAAGATTAGCATGTGAAGGTATGTGAAGGATTAGGTATGTGAAGGTATGTGAAGGATTTTAGGCAAAGACTACTCTATACTGGACTTGCTACTCGTGCCCCGCGCCAACCCGCCCATGATCAGTGGAGGCCAGTTTTGCGATTCCTGCCATTTTAGAACATCACCCCCATTTCCCTTCCTAAGGTTTATCAGTATATATGATATACCGTTATCTTCGTAAATGTTTGTTCTATAATATTATCAAATAAAAAACAGTAAAATACACTAAAGAAATGCCATTATGAGAGAGTGAAGAAATATTCATGACCTCAATATATACTTAAACTCTTCGCCATTTAATATTTTGCGAGCACACATTTTAGATGAAACATATCAATAGAAGCGGATTTTCATTAGCTTTCCATTGATATATTTCATTTTCTGATAAATGAATTAGAACCATGCATAAATTAGCGTTAACTAAAAAGATAACATCATCAATCGGATCGGCAAGTAAAAAAGTGTTCCATGAATACAGTAGACTATGGCTTATCAGTATAAATGATACACTGTTATCTTCGTAAATGTTTGTTCTATAATATTATCAAATAAAAAACTGTAAAATATACTAAAGAAATTCCATTATGAGACTAAAGAAATATGCATGAATTTAACTCATCGCCATTTAATATTTTGCGTAAATACTTTTTACATGCAACATATCAATAGAAGCGGAATTTTATTAGCTTTCCATTGCTATATTTTGTTTTCTGATAAATGAATTAGAACCATGCATAACTTAGCGTTAACTAAATAAATAACATCATCAATCGGGTAATTATCCCGATAGATGATGTTATTTTTCTAGTTAACGCTAATTTATGCATGGTTCTGATTCATTTATCAGAAAACGAAATATAGCAATGGAAAGCTAATGAAAATCCGCTTCTATTGATATGTTTCATCTAAAATGTTTTCTCGCAAAATATTAAATGGCGATGAGTTCAAGTTCATGCATATTTCTTCACTCTCTCATAATAGCATTCCTTTAGTGTATTTTACTGTTTTTTATATGATAATATTATAGAACAAACATTTACGAAGATAACGGTATATCATATATACTGATAAACCATAGGAAGGGAAAAGGGAGTGATGTTCTAAAATGGTAGGAATCGCAAAACTGGCCTCCACTGGAAATAGCCCAAAATGAGTAGCAAGTCCAGTATAGAGTAGTCTTTGGATTAGGTATGTGAAGGTATGTGATGATTAGCATGTGAAGGTATATGTGAATGATTAGGTATGTGATGGTATGTGAAGGATTAGGTATGTGATGGTATGTGAAGAATTAGGTATGTGAAGGTATGTGATGATTAGCATGTGAAGGTATATGTGAATGATTAGGTATGTGATGGTATGTGAAGGATTAGGTATGTGAAGGTATGTGATGATTAGCATGTGAAGATTAGCATGTGAAGGTATGTGAAGTTTAGCATGTGAAGCTATGTGATGATTAGCATGTGAGGGTATGTGATGATTAGCAAGTGAATGATTAGGTATGCGTGATTAGCATGTGAAGGTATTTGAAGGTAGGAGGTAAGAAGTATTTGCATGATTAGATAATATGTAGGACAATATTTACACATACCAAATTTTACACCTACCTATTATATCCTATTATATCAACATACAAAATACAGGTCAGGAATTGTGGTGAGAGTAGAGAGATTTTTAGGAGATTAGTAGGAGGAGAAGAGATTTTTGGGTATTATTCCAGATGAACACCGAACTTCCTTTGGTGGTCGAAACAGTTTTATTCAGGTGTGTTTTGATGTGTTTTGAATTCATCTGCTGACCGTTTCTGTCGCAACGTTTTTCTCCTGGATTCTTTTACTGTGACCTGCTTAACTAGTGTCTATCGTGAGCTTTAAGGTTGTATTTGATGACTGTAAACGTGCCAGATATATGTATAGCTTAATTGTTGAAAGAATTACGATCACAGTCATTTAAGTAATTTGCTATGCTTCAAGTGTTTCGAAGTGTTCCGGAGATGTATGCAAAAATAGATAAAGAGAGAGAGAGAGAGAGAGAGAGAGAGAGAGAGAGAGAGAGAGAGAGAGAGAGAGAGAGAGAGAGAGAGAGAGAGAGAGAGAGAGAGAGAGAGAGAGAGAGAGAGAGAGAGAGAGAGAGAGAGAGAGAGAGAGAGATAAGATAAGATAAGATTTTCATCCTATCTAGACACTTTGCAAGTACCAACTACAAGGTTATTGACTATACAAAGCGCCGCCACGTCAGCACGAACTAGGCGGACTCGAACCGCTGACCGAATGCGCAGGGACGCTACACATTGCAAGCTCACGTCTCTACCAACCTTGCCGCCCTGACGGACAGAGAGAGAGAGAGAGAGAGAGAGAGAGAGAGAGGAGAGAGAGAAGAGAGAGAGGAGATGAGAGAGGAGAGAGAGAGAGAGAGAGAGAGAGAGAGAGGAGAGAGAGTTTCTTTACCGTACTGTTTCCTCTCATCAGGCGTCACATTTTACTAAGATGCAAGGAGAAAAGAGAGAGGAGAGAGAGAGAGATGAGAGAGGAAGAATTTAGAGAGAGTAAGAGTAGATGACGAGCAGTGACAAAGGAATAAAGGAGGAGGAAGAAGAGTAATGATGACGATGGCAGTGACAAAGGAATAAAGGAGGAGGAAGAAGAGTAATGATGACGATGGCAGTGACAAAGGAATAAAGGAGGAGGAAGAAGAGTAATGATGACGATGGCAGTGACAAAGGAATAAAGGAGGAGGAAGAAGAGTAGATGACGATGGCAGTGAAAGGAATAAAGGAGGAGAAGAAGAGTAATGATGACGATGGCAGTGAAAAAGAAAAGGAGGGGAAAGAGTATGATGACGATGGCAGTGACAAGGAATAAAGGAGGAGAAGAGAGTAATGATGACGATGGCAGTGAAAAAGGATAAGGAGGAGGAGAAGGTAATGATAATGCAGTGACAAGGAATAGGAGGAAAAAGAGAATGATGACGATGCTGAAAAATAAAGGGGAGAAGAAGATGACGATGGCAGTGAAAAGGAATAAAGGAGGAGGAAGAAGAGTAAATGAACAGGAACAGGTGGAAAA